>JAJMEO010000022.1:0-186985 GCA_030574215.1 Diddensiella santjacobensis | reverse complement strand
GTATCATTATTAAATATGGATAGTGGTATATTCTCCTTCTTTAATGGTCTTGGAGCTGATAGACAAATATGCTACGATGTATATAGCCAGGTGGTGGAGATTGATCTGGCTAACTACGGGCTTAAAGTGGATTATACGACGATCCCGATACAAGACCGTGAGGATGACAAAACATGGGACGGCATCAGGCGGAAATACTGGACCTTATCAGATTATCGACTGCCAAAAATCACCTTCAAATGATTAATTATGAATATTAAGCGAATCGGTATTAGAATTACGAGCGCGCGTATTGGTCGTTTAATCACGATCGGCGTCGCGAAGCCGCACGCGAAAATAAACTTTTTGAACACCAAAACATCATCCCTTGGTGAGCGACACATACGATTTCTGGTGTGATTTTCGGGTATTACGTTTAGGTCCTTGAATTCCCCTGTCCCTAATTTTGTAATATATATATATAGTCTTTTGCCTCAAAAAGGAGAGATTACAATCAATATGGGTATTTTAACCAGTGTGGACCTTGGGTTTATTAAGGATAAAGTTGTCCATTTGACACAACTGCCTTTGTATTGTTCAATACCAACAGTTCTATTGTCTGTATTTGTATTGGCATGTACTGTGACAGTTCTTCAACAACTGTTGTTCAAACACCCTAATAGAGCACCTATGGTGTTTCATATCGTGCCTTGGGTGGGATCTACAATCACTTACGGCCAGAAACCATATGAGTTCTTCGAGAAAAACAGAAGAAAATACGGTGACGTATTCTCCTTCGTCATGTGTGGCCGTGCCATGACAGTTTATCTTGGTCCTAAAGGCCATGAGTTTGTCTTTAACAGTAAACTGGCCGATGTTTCAGCCGAAGAGGCCTATAAGCATTTGACCACTCCTGTGTTTGGCGAAGGCGTCGTATACGATTGCCCGAATCATAGACTGATGGAACAGAAGAAATTCGCAAAGGGCGCTCTGACAAGAGATGCTTTCAGGTCCTATGTGCCCAAGATCGTTTCTGAAGTCACCGACTACATTGACAATAGCCCCCTGTTCAAGTCCAGCACCGTCAATCTACTGGAAACAAACCCTGAACTCACCATCTACACCGCCAGCAAATCATTGATGGGTGATGAGGCACGCGTCAAATTCACCAAAAGAACCGCTGAACTGTACTCTGACCTTGATAAAGGATTTCGGCCCCTGAACTTTGTTTTCCCAAACCTGCCTTTACCTTACTATTGGGCCAGAGATAGGGCTCAGCGAGAGATCTCGGATCAATACATGGAAATCATCAATCGTCGCCGCAGAGATAATGACATTCAGAACCGTGATCTGATAGATGCACTCATGAACAACTGCACTTATCGTGATGGAGTTAAACTTACTGACCGACAAATCGCCAATCTCTGTATCGGAATCCTGATGGGTGGACAACATACAAGTGCCTCTACCAGTGCCTGGGCAATGCTTCATCTCGGTCAAAAGCCCGAGATTATCGAAAGATTATACGAAGAACAGGTTCGTGTCTGCGGTAAGGATGCCGATGGAAACATAAACCCTCTTGAATATGAACAGCTTCAAGACATGCCCCTGGTAAATTCGGTGATTAAGGAAACTCTAAGACTGCACAGTCCCTTGCATTCTATCTTCCGAAAGGTTATGAGACCTTTGAATGTACCAGGAACTAATTTCATCGTCCCTCCTGGACATTACGTGATGGTGTCTACCGGATACTCCATGACGTGCGAGGAGTTCTTCAAAGATGCTGATGAGTTCCGACCAGATAGATGGATGTCAAAGGATGAGTCTGGCAAGGAGGAGGACACAGTCGACTACGGTTTCGGTGCTGTCAGCAAGGGAGTAAGCTCCCCATACTTACCGTTCGGTGGTGGCAGACACAGATGTATCGGTGAACAATTCGCATTCGTCCAGCTTGGGACTATTTTGTCGACGTTTGCACGTAACATCAAGTGGACGTTGGCCAATGGCCCAGACGTTCCTCCTATCGACTTTGGAAGTATGGTCACGCTGCCGTCAAATCCTGCGGAGATCTATTATACGAAGAGGATATAGATGTTCTAGAACAAACCATGAGAGGGCTGGACCTCGAAAATACATTAGAATATTATTATTGTTATTTCAGTCGCTCAGTTCCTAGTTTATGCTATTTTATAGATCTTCCTCGCGGCCCAGAAGCAGAACATAGCAAATACCAGCAGGCAAAGGCAAATCGCCCAGAACCAATTCAGGTTGTCGACTTCCTGGCCCGGTACAAGAACATTCATGCCCCACAAGCCTGTCACGATATTCATCGGCAAGACTATAGTACCCAGGACCGTAATCCGGCTCAGTACATCATTCATATCATTATTAACTTTGGTCATGTCAATGTTAATCTGTGCCAGGTAGTTCGAGTGACTTCTTGCCAGTAGTTTTTCGTAGTGATTGAGGGACTGTACCATAGTAACAATATGGTCCTGGATATCACCCAGGTAGAGTCCTATCTCGTTTCTAGGCGCTACTTCCCATTGTTCGTTGCATCGCTTTGAAAATCCTTTGATAACGTCCGCCTTGTTGCCCAGGAGTCGAAGCAGGCTCATGACACGTTTCCTGCATTCACCGATTCGACGGAGCATATCTCCCTTCTCCTTCCAAACCTTACGCGCGGTGTACTGATCAGAGGACGATGAAGATGATGAGGTTGATGCTTGTGAGTGTCGAGCAGTCTTGTTGTCCTCATTATCACTTTCGTCACTGCTATCGTCACTGTCACCAGAATGCATCTTGAGAATGGCGTCCTCAATCTCATTAACCTCATCTTCGATAGCTTCAATCATAGGAGCAAATCCGTCTGTAATGTCATCGATAAGAGCGTAGGAAATCCAATCCGAAGAAACTGTTATATAATCTCTTAAGAGTCTTGCTCGTCGTCTTACATTAATCGGATGTGGAGTAGGTGCAAAATGAAACGTTAGAACACCCTCATGAAAAACAATAATATACATGTTCAAAGGCTTTAGTTCGTTTTGTCTGTTCTTGGATCGGTACCTTCTCCGAGAACTCTCGCTCGACTTACTGGGAGCTTTCCGTTTTCTTGCCAATTCTCGTTCGTCCATGCCACTTAGTTCAGAGTATCCATTTTTGCCAGGCTTCATTCGATGTCCAGTGACCGACGAGCTGGACGACCTTGACTTTTTCTTAGCCACATTAACGTCAATACTTCGGAAACAGACCAAATAGTAGTTGCGGAACAACTCGACCTTTTCTCGAGTCTCTCCTAAGAAGATATCTTCGGTGGTCAAAGGATGTATACCAAATGCTTTGCTGATGACCTTCATTTCATCTTCCGTCGGATTAAGAACATCAAGCCAGAACGGTACAGGTTCCGGGCGAGAGTCATCGAACCGTTTCTGATTGCTGTGCATGCTTGAACCTGAGGCGTCGATATTGGGTTCGCCAATACCAATACCTACTCCTCCTGTGGCGCTTCCTTCATCGACTGCCGTCATAGCGGGTGTTTGAGTCGAAGAATGTGCCGTGTGATTGTTTACTGTATGAGGAACCGAGATGAGTGGAGGGAACAGGTTCGCGAAAGTTTGTTCGGGTTGAAGAAGTCCAGAGATGTTGGGTGAGTGTACGGTAGTTTCCATATCTTCCCGAAAGTATGTGAAACGAAATTCTGCAGCCGATTTCTCGTCAAGGCCATAGTGGTACGTTTTTTTGCTGGTAGGTTTTGCCTTGAGTCGGTTGGCCCAAGGAACTATTCGATGAGGACGAAGTCTCCCCACTGTCTCGGCCTCGTTTACGGCATATGGTCTGTCAGAAGCCAGGGATTGGGGCGTATAAGTGCGTTCACCCGCAAGGTCATTAGTGGCGATGGTAGCGGCCTCGGCCACAGCCATTTCACGAAGTTCATTTTCGGCGAATTCGTTCAGAACCGCAATATCTGGCCAAACTTTGACGTCACCGGTCGTAGAATCGATTTCCCTTGGAGAATCGATTGGAAAGCATACGTCATTTACTGAAGATGCATTAGATGAGCGTCTTGAGGTTGGTTTCGAGTCCAACGGTTCATCATCACTATTGATATCGATGAATCGTTCAGTTTGGGGAGGAGAACGGACCTGATGTTGGCCCGGTTCATCCACAGTAATAGCAAACGAGTCTTCTTCCGGTAGTCCATCAGCACCGGTGAAATGAAAAGATCCGCGACCAAACGGTAATCGAGAAAGCGAACTTCGGCGTCTAACCCATCTTTCCACCAAACTTGGACTACTATATCGGGCATTATTTTTCGTTACTGGTGTCGGAGCTGCTGTAGTTGATGTTGGAGCTGCAGAGGCTGTTCTTGATGATTCTCCACGATGATCCAGGAAGTCGGTGGTATTCATTGAAGATTGTGATCCAACTCGTGGTAAATCGTCATCAGGATGTGAAGCATTATCATCAGCGTCGATAAGATGCATCGAATCTCCAGTGATTTGGAAATAACTTGCAGAAGACATTTTACGATTAGGATCAAATGCTCGATGACTTCCAGCGTTTAACATTCCTCTTATCGAATGGCCTGGGGAAATTGATTCATGACTATCGGATGATTTCCCATGTGATTCAAGAGATGCAACATTACTAAATGTTGATCTCCTTCGTCTGGAAGCTTTAGGTCGCTCTGTCGATGACATAAAGATGATGAAAAGAAAATTCCCGGCTCGTTAAAACCTTTACGATGATAATAGTACAACTATAGCAATCTTAATATAGTATGTTTCGAGCCCGCTATCGTATTAGAATGATGTACGTACAATCGGCGGCGGGACTTAAATTATACATTTTATCCCAGCAATAATATGGATTTAGCCGCAGATAACGGGAATAATAACAAGAATTTTAAGTAGTTATCTAGTTAGAATATATTTATATGCAGAGAGGTTGATGATTTAGTTAGTATTGTAGAAATGGTTTCTAAGGGCATCAGTGGTTTGTTTCATTAATATCTTTCCTTGAGTGAGAACTTCATCCATAGCCATTACTGGGTGAGGGACACCGGGATAAATGACCAGAGTAGTTTCGATTCCAGCTGCCTTCAACTTGGCAGCATATTGCTCACCTTCCGAACGTAAAACATCGCATTCAGCAACTGCCACAAATGCGGGAGGAGCGTTTTTGAAACTTTCATCGGGATAGAAGTAAGGGCTGGCTTCAGGATTGGTCCAATCTTTCTTATTTGGAAGATAATGGTTCTTATACCAAATCATTTTGGCTCTTGGAAGTTGTGGGGTATTTTCAAATTCCTTCCAGGATAAATGAGAGTCCTTATCAGCGGTGTTATCACAAACTGGAACAACCAAGATTTGATACACTAAAGGAGGCACTGAAACACTTTTATCAGCCGCCAATTTGTGGGTTAAAACAGCACTGATATTTCCACCTGCAGAAGATCCTGCAACGGCAATCTTGGTGTTGTCGACTTGCAATCGAGTAGCATTTTCATGGACCCATAATAATGCTTCATAAGAATCGTCAATACATGCCGGGAATGGATGTTCCGGTGCCAATCGGTAATCGACAGATATAACAATGCATTTAGCAAGGTTGGCGACATGAGAACAGAAAGAGTTTTCAGTATCAATGTTACCCAGAACCCAACCGCCACCATGGAACCATAAAGTACATGGCCAACCATTCTCAGGCTTATCACCAAGAGGCTCAAAGATTCGTACTGGGACGTTGGTGGAAGCAGAAGTATGTTTTCTAGGAACATACTCATCTCTTATAGATTTCAGCTTGGCCAAAGGACTTTGTCCAGGCATAACATTTCCACCTTTTCGGAGAACATCGACAGGAATCAAATGAGTATAAAGTAGATTTGTTTGATCTTTGACATAGTTATTAAAGAAGTTGATATACTCAGTATCCAGCCGAGTGATGACATTCTCATCAATATGATAAGGAGGTTGGGGAATCATAGTTTCAACAGTCATTTTTTAAAGTTTGGTTAATCCGACAAGGTTCTAAAGACAACAAGAAGGCCTCGTAGCTTTTATACTAATTTCGCAATCTGCATTTCCGAATTGGACGGAAACGGTGGAACATGCTACATTATCGGTTGGAGGGGGTGTAACATTGTGGGGTGGTTGACCCCCTCCAACCCCGTCCAGGCGGGGGAATACCACCCACTTATAACTTAGATCTTTCTTTCGGATTAATTTCTTTCTTTTACAAATTTTCATTTGATACATTAAAAAATGGTTGATTATAGAAGACAAGTTCTTACTTCCGAAGCTCCTGCTCCTATTCCTGTTCTTTCGCAAGCTTTGGTCCATAACGGCATTGTTTATTGCTCAGGCCAAGTGGGTGCTGATCCCAAGACTGGAAAACTCGTCGACGGTGATGTCGCTGCTCGAACTGTAAGTATTTTCTTTTCTCTAGAATCGATTCAATTGATGCGCTGATTATTAACAAGGTTATTTAGAAGCAAATCCTTGAAAATTTATCGGCAGTCTTAAAGGCCGCTGGTACTAATATTGACAATGTCATCAAGGTCAACATTTTCTTGGATGACATTGAGAACTTTGCCAAGGTTAACGAGGTCTATGCCCAGTACTTCAAGCAACCTAAGCCTGTTCGAACTTGCGTCGCAGTCCACCAATTGCCTTTGCATACCGACGTTGAGATTGAATGCACAGCAGCTCTTCCCCAATAGTTTAAATGTAAATATAATCAAATCATCTTAAAAGTTATAGACAATTGATTTACATTTTCCTACAACAAATTTTCACTTTCTCATTTTTCTATATAACGTACATTGTAGGGTTCATAAATCACCATCCACGCCAAGTTCCCCAGATGTCCACCACCTTGTCGGTGCCATCAGTAACATAATACCATGCAAAAGCATTGGCTGTAATGCACGAATGCTGAGGAATGATCTGTAGTCGAGTTCCTAGCTCCGGGAACTGGGGGGCTTTTTCTGCATCGGCCTGAGGTACTAATATACCGTGTTCCTGGCTGAGACGTCCTACAGTCCAGCTCTCGTACCCTGCGGTCGAAACTCTACCGAAACCAGCAAATGGACCAGGCTCTCTAGCCAATGCAATGACACCAGCGTTGATGAGCACTTCACCCGGCGCGCTTTCGCCTCGGCCCTGATAACACGATGCAACTTCAGCCAGAACGGTGCAGGCAACGTTGTCTTTGGTAATACATTGAGTAGCCAGTTGTTGCAAATCACAAAACGGGTAGTTTCCCGCATGCAGTTCGAGTTTGGCAGACAAATTTTCGAGCCGAGAAAGATTCACCAACTCGGAAGCGTGACTGGTGGGAGTGGAGCCCACAGAAATGATCAAGTCCAGAGATGGGTCTATGGCCTTGGCGATTCTTGCTGCCTTGTCAGCCGCTTCAATTTCCTGGTAGAGAAACTCAGTAGCCTGTTCTTCCGTTGCAGAAGCGTAGGAATGTCCGGCATGACAGTAGAATCCATAAACTGAAATCGACTTGTTTGTCAGAGCAGCCTCTATGAGTTGGTTTAGCTCTGAGCTACCAGTGGCCATTCCTGCACGATTGGTACCCATATTGACCTTAATAAACACGGACCATTTCTTGCTGAGGTCATGTTCCTGAGAATATTGGTTCAAGATATCCAACTGAGCAGGGTGGTCGATCATGAGTCTCAATTGCTGGACATTATTCGACAAATCCACAAGCTCTGGAATACGCGACTTCACGACCGGCAATCCATAAAGAACATCAAGGATTTCACCTGACTCATAGAATGGAAGCATTTTCCATGCCTCCATGAGAGTAGATACCACGACTCTTTTGCAGGTGCGGGCTTCGCCCAATTGAAGAGCAACACCCTCGTTACATTTATGAGTCTTGACATGTGCTCTAAATTCTGCCTTCATGTTGGCAGCACGCTTCAACATGGTCTCGCAGTTCTTCTTCACAATGGATCCATTGACAATGAATGCTGGAGTTGGGATCTCCTGGAGAGATTTACCAACATACTGCTTCTTGAGCTCATCCACATTTGCCGATGGATATAAACTATATGGCCTCACTGCACTCATTTTTCTCTTCCAATTTTAAATATAACCCAAATTTCTGCTTATCAAGAAGGACTACGTATTATAACCAATAGTCATAGAATCGTCCCCCGCTCTGAATGTCAACCTGATCTACCCCCTCCAGCGCGTCCCACTGCTTGCACAGCGGAAAAAATAAAAGTGCTAGTCGACCCCCGCCACCACTGTCAGACTCACTGATAAGCGCTAGAGATCTGCACTCGGGCGGGCATACCCCATTCAGATTCTGATAAGCATAGAATATGCCCCAATCAATTCGCCTCAACGGCCACGAAAGCTTAGCATGCATTGAAGGCGTTTCAATTTTTGTTATTACGGTACTGCTAGTCATGCAATTAGTGTTTTCCTGAATGAAGTCTAGTACTACTGGAACTGATGAATAGCAATGGATATTGCTATTAATGGAAGCTAGTGCTACTGAAGACTACAGTACAATAGTGCCGCATTTTACGAAACGTTAATGATTTCTTTGAGGCTTAGAGTCTGAGATAATAAAAATAGTAATTGGATACATTACACTAACCATATAAAAAAATACATCAAGAAATAGTTTGTGATAAACACACATCTAACTATAGCATCCATCTAAAGCTGGGGTTCTTAGGACCTTCGCCCATAACAGCGGTAGAGACGTCTCTGAAAGTCCAGTTGACGTCCTGTAGTTTGTTGCGTCTTCGGTTGTCGTACAACATGTAAGACGCAATGAGACCAACAAGAATAATACCTAGTCCGCCAAAGCCAGCTGTGATACCAAGTGCTAGAGTGTACTTTGGCGCATCCTTGGCGAGGAAAATGTTGGCCGAGATCAAACCGGCCGCATTGGCTAGAGGCACGCCAACGGCTGAAAGAACAGCACGTCTGTTTTCACCGGGTGTGTTATTGTTATACCAAGTAGAGGTAAGAACAGAGGACGCTGAGCCTCCAGCGGTCATAAGGAAACAGGTGAAATATGCAACACCAACGTGCGCCTCGACATCCAAGGCGCCAAATACAGCAAAGCCAATGATGGAGATCAACAACGAAAGCATAATGAAACCACTTCGGACTTGAGTCAAATCAGAAGCAAACGCAAGAATAATAAGACAAACAGCTCCAAAGACGTTTGGTGCTACAGTGTACAAGTTTGTTTTAACTGTACCCTTTCCAAGATTGGCGATGATTTGAGGGAACCAGTTGTTGATAGAGTTCAACGGCACACCAAGACAGATTTCAACAAGCAGCCATCCGATGGTGATTGGGTGCGCGAAGACCTTCAAGGCCTCCCTGAACTGTACCTTCTCTCCTACAACAGCCGATGAATCAGTCTGAATACGGAAAAAGGCAAGTTCTTTCTCCTCCTCATTGAAGAATTTGGCAGTGTCCACGCTTCGGGGAAGGTAGAAAAACGCAATAATACTTGTGATGACAGTAGCAGCTCCTTCGATCAGGAACAGATATTGCCAGCCAAACAAGGCACCATCGATTTGAAAGACTCCAAACGCCAATAGCCCAGAGAACGCATTAGCAATGTTGGCCGCGGCGTAGAAAATAGCCAGGCGACGAGCAAGCTCGGTTCTTCGGTAGAAGGTGGAAAGATAATAGATAATACCCGGGAAAAACGCACTCTCGCACATCCCCAAAAACCATCTGACAGTCATAAGGCCAGCAAAGTTTGTGACACTAGCTGCGATGAGGGAGAGAGAGCCAAACCCAAACATGAGAATGGGGATGACAACGGCGGCACTGTACTTTTTGATTATAAAAGTGATAGGAAAAGCACAAAGCACAAATGGTATATAGAAAATAGACAGCAGAAGATTCCACTGTGATTCTTCCATGCCCAGATCAAGGATGATATTGTCTGTTTTGGCATTCGAGATGTTTCCCTTATCCAAAGCATTGAACAGGTACATGAGTGCGATAAACGGCAAGATTCTAAAATCCAACTTCCGACATAACTTTCTCTCGGCAGCAGGATCAATTATCCGGGCATCGATCACCTCCACTTTGCCATGCTCATGACTATTCACAACTGTGGTCTGCTTCTGAAGTTCTTGATCGGTCATTTGCTTGTGCGTAATGTCTTGAAACTGAAGAGAAATAATGGATTCAGTTTTCTGTAGGAATGCAAACCATCCCGATATATATATATATACAGATATGGCGACAAGTAAAAGCAAAAATATTTGCGTCCGCTTATCTTTCTCGATTTTGCCGGCTTGTGGGGTAAAAACTCAAATAACTGGGTTTAAAGTCTGGAACTCCGCACAAACTACCCCCGTCAGAGGACTAAAGCGGCACCACCCCCTCCAGATAAACCCCCGCCGCCACCAATAAAACAGGTTCGGCTTTATTATCTCGACAGACCCCGCACACGGATGGCCGTGATGCCGGGGGGTTATCAACGGCGTTATCTTGAAAGCTCCATTAAAGCGAGATATTGTCTACTCCAAGGAGATCTCGTAATATCCGTAATCTAGCTTGTACTAGATAACAAAAGTTAGTTTCGATAATCCGGAGGGGGTACGATAATATACTTACAAACACCCCACCGGCAGGGCTGCAATAGTTCCACAGTATGTAATAGCAATACATTTGCTTCACAGTAATCGACGTTTCGCTTGTCGAACATGGCATGAAATGTGACTTGCGGATCGGTATGGCTTTCGTGCACGCCATGACGAACTTCATTACCAGCCATAGTTCTTCGTGCCAACATTGCCCTAACACGCCCAAGATATTGTGATAGATTCGTGCGGGGTGCCTCTGCGCGCTTGTTGAGATCGGACATGTATTGATGCGTCCAGACCGTCAGAGCACCGACATAAAAGCACCAGGGACGATGAAATGCAGTCTCCTTCGAAACATCATACTTGTTTCCACTCACAAGAAACATATCAATGAGATCAAGAGCATGTGTAAGTGCTGCAGTGGCATTGCTACTGGCAACCCAGTTTCTAAGATAGTTGAAAGTACCCTCGACCATGCTCCGTCCTGCCTTGCCTCTGGCCGTTCTGGCACCGGCTATGACCGAGGCGAAGTATTGGCACCGCTGAATATCAGCATTAAGGATGATATGCGCCAGCTCATATGTCGTAAGACATCCCAAGATATAAGGATGGTTGAACGACAGCTTTCCGTTAATTATAAATGCAATTCGGTAGCATCGCAGCCAGCCATAGTACGACTCGGATATTATGCGCACCCACTTCTGATTTTTATCATCTCTCTGACTGACGTGATCCTCCTGACCAAACTCCAGCGACGGCGTAGCCGATTGTCGAGGAGTTGAACTATGGACATTTCCGTTAATAGTCGACGAACTTGCATCAGTAAGGATAGAGTCTCTGAGTCTCGCATTCCATCCAACAGATATCAGGCCATGAAATATAATCATCATGCTCCATGGAGATAACTGTTGAGGTGGGCTTTCAAGCTTTAGAAACGAGCTCACAGTTTGAATAAAATAGGGTGGGGACGGATAAGAGTCCTTTTGCTTGCGCCAGGTATCAGCATCCGCGGCTTCCCAGATCGACTCCTCACAAGGGAGACGGAACGGCAGGTCTGAAATAAATACTGAAGGGGGTTGATTAAAAAATGCAGAATGTTGCGCATCCAGAACAAATGCAAAAAATGCTATCCGTTTCTTTTGCTCGTGTACAATGAATCTTCTCCATTCGAGGTCGTGAGCAGTGTTTTCCGCCGCGCCTTCATTCTCGTCGCCTGCAACATTGTCTGTCTTCGGAGTACCCATCGTACCGCCTCTTCTCATGGAGGCGATCAGGACATTGTAGAATCTCGTCGCCATATCATGTTGCTCCTCAGTACTGGTCATCATCTCAAAAATCTCAGACAAAAGCAAAGACTGGAATACCCACAGAGCCGTAGGTGCCCTGAATTCAGGTAGCATATATATACTGTACCGTAGAGTCTCATGCAGAGCTATGGCGAGAGCCATGGCGTCGTCATCTCTAGTCAGGTACATGGATATTGTGATCATTGAGATCAAAAGATGCGCTGGGCAACTATTGATTGAAAAACTGGGTCGATGTAGGATCGGCCAACGGTTGTGTAAGCTCCAATAGACATCAACCGCAAAGGAAACAAAAGATGGGTTTATAAACTTTTCCACCAAAGGGTCATTCCTGGGGATGCTGATGACTTTCATAATATTGTCACAGGTTGCGAAGCTGCAGCCGCCTTCTCGCTGTAACTCCGAATGTGGCAAAGAAAACTTTGGCGAAAGATACTCTGGAATATCTATTGCATATCCAAACGTATCCTGGCTTGTCGATGTGGCCAACAAAGGATCTGTATTGATGAGTCCAGTTTCGTTCGCAGCTGATTCGGCAGAACCTGGGAATGGAAACTCGGCATTTTTAGCCAGCAACCAGTTCACAAAATCTTCATTCAACATGTGTGATACGGCTTGATTTGAATTCCCAAGAATGGCATCAGGACTGTGTGTGGAATCACTGAAATGCGGTGAAGAGTAATCAATGCTAGCAGGTCCTTCCATATTTATGTCCTCAATATTGGAACGTCCCGTCGATAAGGGAATATCCTGGAGTAAAGTTACTTGCATCATCTCATTTCCATCGTCTTCATATTTAACAGAAACATTTTGTATATGTGACTCAGGTTGTGCTTGTTGTTCGTCAGCATTATCTTCATCATCGTCATTTGATTGCCGCTTATCAGACCCATCGTGCTGTCGTCTGATATGGCGTTTTAAGATATCTTTCCTGGAAAATGCTCGCATACAAAAGTTGCAAACAAATGGGTACGCCTTCGAATCTATTTTCAAACAAAGTTAGAATCAATTTCGATACCTCCATACCGTCAATCCTTTCGGTATAAGAAAACTTACGTATAAGCTTGTGCCTCTTTAGATGCTCTAATCGCGAAAAGCTCGTATCACAACTCTGGAAATCACAATGATATCGAGGTTGACCTGCTTGGTAAGACCGTCCCTTACGCTGGCCAGACCCCTTTGGCGAATTCATGACGACTTCTGGTGACATTGCTTCACTGCTTCGATCCTCTTACGAAGAGTTGATTCGATTTGTGGGGATTTTTGCCTGGGACTAATTCGCGAACTGTTTCCCCACTCCGATAAACATTCTGAAATTGACTCACTCAGGGATCGCAAGGTACCCAGCCAAAGTTTTAACTATGATGTTAAGAAATTTATTGAAATCTGTATGGAAGATGAGATCTAAATAGATGCTTCACTGTTTTGTGTGAGTAGTTTAAACTAGAGCATTTAGAAACTTTGTTAATGGCTGATTCAAGGTTCTAGCAGACTATTGAGTATGACTCCATGTTCTACTCTTACATAAAATTAATACTCCAAATCTAAAGCCAAAACGAAAATAAAACAAAAGAAAGAGAAGAGTATTCAGCATAACTTGTACTCAAAGTGCCTATTGACATTTCTCAAATTCTATGCCGGATCAAGGACTATGACAGAATCCCCCCCCCGAAGGGATTTTACCCCCGTTACGGCCAAGCAAGACCAGATTATTTTCTCAGAGAAGTAAGCCACAGGAAGGAGGGAAAGTTCGTTCCCCATAGCCTGAAAGCATAGAGGAGATACAAGCTAGAGACTGCTGTATCATGCCCAGCAACATAAAAAACGGCTAATATTATCGAATCATAACCTCGTCGGACTAGATCGCGCCCGTGCTCTTATTTGCTTAGCAGCGCAGTCCAGCAGGAAACGGGCGTATAAGCCGTGGAAAGCCGCAAAAAAGCGGGGAACTACTTTGCCTGGTTCGCCTTCGCCCTCCACAACTTTGTAGTCCTGAGCTCCTGCATACCGAATCTCCACCTCATCGCTACCTTTAGTTAAAGGGCCGATGCTCCATTCCTGGGTCCCTCCTTCCATGAGTCTGCAAGGAAGTCCCATGGCTGCAAGGCGTTCAAAGAACCGTATAGCTGATGCCGTCATGTTCCATCTTATCATTAACGGCTGTCCCTCTGATGGTACGCGGATGATGTGCATCAGTCCATTCAGAAGGTACCCATCCTGAACGAATCCTTTCTCACCGCTCTCGCCAAAGGGAAGATTTCCCATTCCCATTATTATTCCTTCCATGCGTATGAAGGGTAACAGGAAGAAGGCACGGCCCCATAGCTCTTCCAGTGATGGTTCGGCATCTGTTACAAACAGTCCCGGCGTATTCAGAAGACCAGTAATAGGCACCCGCACTCTATAAGCATCAAAGGCATGAGTATCACAGAGAGGAACATGCGTCCCTTCTGCTCGCGGCTCCAGCAACTCGGGTGTAGCATACTTATCAAGAGGAAGAGCGGGGTATTCCTTGTAAAGCCGGAGGATTGTGGATGCAGCATAAACGCCCGGTGGTATCACAAGCCCCAGCCCAAGAAACACAGTACGAAATGAAAGCATGTCTTTATGTTCAGCTGCTTAACTGAGGCACCATGTAGCAGAGATCCATCGTTATATAGTTAACTGACCGATGACTCGCATCCGGGTATTGTCGGACAATGTGGGTAGTTATGCATTAAACGGCCCAATACAAATCCATTCCAATTTTCCTCTATAAACGGCTCAACTATCTCAAATTGATTTGGTAGACGCAACTTATTGCTCAACACTTGCTAGGCAGATATACCTCAACTTTGGATTTTAATCCGATTTTGATCGTATCCTAGGTTTTCTAGCTTATACCAGCCCAAATTCGGGTATCTTACGAAAGGATGAGGGATACAGTCTCATCATACAGACGAACTTTATCCTAGCCGTAACGAGAAGTACATAATATGCTAAATATAAGTACTTCGATTTACTCTAACCTACTTGTATTACTGTAATGACGGGTTGCATGACTGTCACGTGAATGAAATGCGATAAAACGTAAGATTCCCGGAAGCTGTATATCTCAAGGCATGCGCAGAGTAAATCTCAGAATGCCAGATCAACAGCAGTCAGACAGTAACTGACTCTGACAGTTACAAACTTACAGAAGTTACAGTAAATCGGGATGGCAGGCAGTTTTCGCGTACTTTACATGATTTTTTAACCAGGATGTCACACGGTCCTGGCAGTTTTACTGTCTGAGTTCACGACTTTTGCGGTCCTTGACAGCGCAATTTGGTAGAAGCCACCGAGGACCGGTCCAAAGTTGCCACCTCAATCCCATTTATGGTAATTTGTAAGTTTTGTACTATCACTTTTCCTCAAATGATGGTATACGATCCTGCGGAGGGCAACTTGTGCCTAAACGTCGATCTTCCGATTGATCGTCACTATGCTCTACCAAACCTCCGCTCGGGCCGCAAGCATCATGCACGAACCTTGTTAGTGAACCCTGCGTTTAACATCATTTGAGCGACGTGCACAATCAGCACATCGGCATAACTTTCTAAACAAACATCCAGTTCTGACATGCCCTTTAAACGTTTCAGGGCCGATTTTGGCGGTACAAAGAATAAAAGATTGTATGGGATCACAGCAACAATCACGTGCCACGAAAATAATTAAAGATTATGGGGTCAACAACAACACGTGCCACGAAAACGCGCCAGATAAAACCCATCCTTCTCGCACTTTTTGTTTTCTTCCTCACGCAAACCTTTTTTTTCTACTAAGCGCTCTCATCATCACTCAAAACTCATCATCTATCATGTCTTTAACTAAAGTTTACTCAATTGCATCATCAATGTCCGTGTCTTCTGTTTGTTCCATCCTCAAGGAATGGTGCAACAGGATTCGCATCACCAAGCATCAACTCACGATGCTTCAACTCACCAAGCTTCGCTTCACCAATCTTCGCCTCGCTAAACTTCGTATCACCAGGCTTAGCATCATCCACCGTTCCACTCCTGGTACCGGTACTATTCCTCTCACTCTACCTTCCATTCTCATGAGGTGGTTCGCCAAAATCCGCTTCACCAAACTTCGCATCACTAACCTTGCTGCTACTGCTAACATCCATGCTCCTGCTTCTGTTACTGTCAAAGTTCCTTTCACTGCTACTATGGCTGTTGCTATTACTGTTACTGTCAATGTTACTCTTGACATCAATGTTCCTGCTTGTCATGATTGGAATCTAAGTACCGAATCTGAATCTCTTGGGCCGTGTCATACTAATAATCTTAGTTCGAGTCGTTATTTCCCGGATCGAGGTAAGTATTATGGTAGCGCCGCTAATGAAGCATTAGATACGCTATCATCCTGGTCCACGCTGATGAAAGTAATGGAATCTCGGCTTGCTCGTCAGACTCCGTGGTTATATGATGCAGCATATCACGGAGGAGGCTCTTTTTCATCTTATCATTTGCCAAAAAAACAGAAACACCAAAAAAACACAGAAAATATAAAACGCCAAAAAAAAAGTCTACACTAAACAGAAAAACCAAAAAACAACAAAAAGAAAAACAGCAAAAAAAAGATACTCGTAGTTGTAGTCATAGCTGTAGTCGTAGTCGTAGTCGTAGTCGTAGCCGTAGGCGTAGCCGTAGTCGTAGTCGTAGTCGTAGTCGTAGTCGTAGCCGTAGTCGTAGTCGTAGTCGTAGCCGTAGTCGTAGTCGTAGTCGTACAAAACTATCTGACTACCAAACTTTAGTGATTTCGGCTTTGTCAGGATTGCGTCCTGGCAAACAGACTAATACCTCATTTACAGGGCTGCTCTTATCGAGCCTGCTGTCTTTCGTTGACTCAAGGCCGCCTATGGAGATACTTGCCGTTCTTCATGCCCAATTGAAAATAGCTGCGCGGATCACTCATCTACCGCCCGTACTCGAGAGCACTTGTCCATAATGAGACCAAATTAGGAAATCCATCGGTCACGCTAATCCTGCTTCAGTGGCTTCAGACAAGACATGTTTGGGTTTGCAGAGGTTCGCTTAAATCAAAAGCCAAAAACAACCTATCATTGAGAAATGACCTAACGAATAGGTGGGACCCGATTAAAAGGTGATAGCACATAAAAATTGCCCTCGGTTGGTGGATTCGGACATTTATCGGCTCTATACATAGCTGTAGATCCAAAGACAGCTATGATAGTTCGAGCAACATGGACACGCCGACTGAATTGCCGAAAGCTGAAGAGGCAGGCTATCGAGGTTTGACAAAAACGGCGATGCGCTAGGGAATGTTAACGTGTTCTTTTTATTTCCAAAGGCTAAGAGTAGGAAATGTTGCTTAAATGAAGATTAAATAAACCCGTTAGCGTTAACTTATGTGCTGTATTGTTAGATTTAATCTAGTCTTGGTGCCTCTACTTCTAAACTAATATTTGGGATTCGAAAGTCCCTAAGTTTTGGCAGAAACTCTTCAATGCTTTCGTCACGACAAGACGGATCTCCTGCAATCACAAGAGTGAGGTTCTCAAGAAAAGGATGACATGCAACCGCATCGCTAATGAGGACTTTGGTGATGCATTTTAGACCAGATAATCGCAAAGTTCTCAAATTTGGACAAGTGCCAGCTCGAACATAGTTCTTATAACCACCAGCTAGTAATTGAGAGCTATATCCGATGTGTAGACTTTCTAGTTTTCTACCACAATTATAAAACTCGATGAAAGCCGGGAAACTTGAGAGCCTGACAAAAACCAGTTCCAATTCGAGCAGTGAAAGTTCGAAATGGCTTCGTCCACTCCGAGGTCGTATCAAATGCATTCCTGTGAGTGACAAGCTGTGCAAGTTTGGAGGCAGTTGAAAGAAAGTTACTCGACGGCCGTTTATTCTCGGATGACGGGTCGAAAGAGATAATCTCTCAAGGTTGGTTAGAGAACGGAGGGCATTAGACGGACCAGAACCATCCATGGGCAAACCCCGAATACCGTCTATAAAAAATATAACGTCTTTGGCCTCCAATACCTTCAGCATATTATTGCCGTTTTGGAATAGGCACCAGATAATTGAAAAAGATACTCTGTTGATAGGATCGGAAAGAGATAGTTCCTCGAGTTGCGAACCGGACACGTCTATATTTTCATACATCTGATGTCTTGGCCTCACAGTACTCCGTTTAGAAGGCTTCGAAACGGCATACTTCAACGATTTCAAATGCGGCAGCCCTTGCAATAAGATGCAGAAATCTGCAGGTTTCAGGTAAACCGAGATCTCCAGGTGATGTATACGAGTATCGTATTTTCGATTATTGAAGATATCTGACAGCAGCTTATCACCAGGCGGAAAATAGCTCAGGTCCAATATAAGTCTCTCAATCGTGCCACTGCAGCTGAAAACTTCAGACAGAACCTTTGTAGTTTGGTATGGTGCCAGATTACCAATCCTAACTGTATTCAAAGTCGTGGACTTTGCAAAAGCAGAATAAATAGGTATGATCACGTCTTTAAAACTTCTTTCTGATGAGAATTCGGTGAAATCCATTGTTTTCCACAGGTCGGTTGACTTTGTAACGATGTCGCTTCACCCATGGCAAACTATGTTGCAGTTTATCAACCCCTCAAATGATAAGTATGAAAGGATTTGATGCGAAAGTTCATATGGAAGAGTATGAAAAGGATCTCGCTTTTTCCTTAACAAGATTCTCTTTCGGGTCGGCATTGAAAGGTTAATTATTCGTTAAGCGATGCCACATAATAATGGGAAAACGGTAGTTTTCTGTTATCGTGCGCAGATAGTCCGCCGCGCGATTGATGTAGAAGGATTAATATGGACGAGGAAACTCCATTATTGAGAGAACTGAACAAGGCGGTGAAGAGAAGATTATATTTGAATCATGCACTTTATGTATGGAATGGACAGGTATTTGAGTTTGCTTTTGCGTTATTCATCGTCAATCTGTTCCCCAACAATCTATGGCCTCCGTCTTTGTATTCGTTTTGTCGAAGCTTAACGGGTATTCTTCTTGCTTCAGTGATCGGTCAGTGGGTTGCACATGGCGAGAGGCTTCGGGTGGTACGAATGTCAATTTTCATTCAACGGAATGCGGTATTAATACCTACCGTTGTCTTGCTGATTTACCATTCATTCGAGATCAAGTCAGATCATGTGCGAACTGGGGTATTTGTTCTTGCAATCGTTGGAGGATGTGTGGAAAAGTTGTGCCAGATTGCCAACAAGATCTCCATTACGCGGGACTGGATTGTGGTTATCAGCAATGATAATGGGAAGTATCTATTAGAATTGACTGCTGGCATGCGACGTATAGATCTTGCATGTAAGCTTATTGGGCCGACTTTCATTTCTCTCATTGTTGGCATTGATATTCGCGTTGCCATGATACTTATTGTGGTCATGAACGTCATCTCAAACTATCTAGAGTACTTTGCCATTGCGCAGGTGTACAGAATGGTTCCTGAACTGCAGAAGTCAACAAGGTTGCAGAACGAGCATGAGACCCAGCCAGAAAAGCATGCCTTCTTCGAGATCATCAAGGCATTTGTGAATAACAACATGTTTCTACCCACATTGACGTTCGCTATGTTATATCTTACAGTGTTGTCATTTGGAAGCCAGACAATTGCATTCCTACTATCATTCGACGACATAGATCCGGCACTGGTGGGTGTCCTGAAAGCGGTGTCTACTGTATTTGAACTCTCATCCACGGCACTAAATCCCTGGCTCGTAAACTACACTGGCCTCATAAACACTGCCTTGTTTTCAATCTGGTCTGAGTTTCTATTTCTGTGCCCCATTATGGTAGCGTTTGCCCTCAACTCCCCCTATAGACACTGGGTTTTATGCGCCTTTATCCCCTTCAGCCGTCTAGGTCTGTGGGGCTACGATCTGGCCGTATCAAACATGATCCCACGATACATCCCCGACAAGATAGTACGAGCGCAGTTCTCTGCCGTGGAAGAGAGCCTAATCGGCATCTTTGAGCTAAGTGGCTACGTCGTAACCATGATCTTCAACAAGCCAAGCATGTTCAAGTGGCCCGTCTTTGTAACCATCATTAGCGTCGGCACCGCAGTGGCGGTCTACACGACCTTCTGGATTCGAGTACAACTCGGTAAGATTGTCCTCACCAAATGAGTCTTCGGACTCGGCCTTCCATAACCGCTGAACATGCTGTTGCCGTCCATTTCCATGCGCAGGCAATTACAAATCATATTTTACAGGAGCCAGTATTGCGATATCTATTTCAAATGACTGAGCCGGGCTTTAAAAGTGGATGGCTAGATAAATCATTCGACTAAGATCTTGAATCTAAGCTCCTGAAGATTATATGCGGTACAGAGCTCCGATTTCCAAGAGCCCATCCGTGCTGGCTCGCCTACAACAAGCGTTTTTCGTATTCGGGTCATTCGCTGTAGGAGTGAACCGAGGTTGTGTTCCAGAGGGTCGAGGACCGAGGTAGAGCCGTTTTAATCGGCTTCAAACTTAATTTCCTGAAGAATGCTGCTAAACAAGGCAGGTGCTTGAGGCCAATAAGGGCATTTTGCAAGTCTGAGTCTAGTATTGCATCGTTCGCATCAAAGTTGAATGATGATGAGCTGTTCTTCTCGAAATGACTATCTAGTCTCCTTTTTAATCTAATGGAGATGATTGCATCTGATATAACTGGTAGATTCGAAGATTTTTGTGGACTTCAGTAGTGTCCTTAAACAACATGTCGTGCAGTAAACGGTACGATTCATCCTTGAGCATCCGGAAAGTACGAGCTACATTCCTACATGATAGCCGCTTACATAAGCCGACTCAGATTGACAGATTATTGTACTAAATCGTAATGGAGGCTTGGAGTCCTAAGTTGTTTAAACTCCTAAACAATTTGCAATTAGACTTAGAGAATCAATTGTCCAATTGAGCTGAGGTTGAGTCCTATTTGAAGACCGTTGACCCCGACAGACCAGGACAGGGGTCAGCTACTCACAACACTGAAAGAATGGCATGACGACTATATAAAGTAGCTCAATTCCCTCGTAAAATATAGAAGGGAGAACGACGGGCTTAGAAGTAGAACTAATGTCGGAGTAATCTTAACAGAGTTAACATAGTTATAACAGTTATACTCAGCGATAACTTGGAGTTATATATTCGTCAATCGGTATCGTGTGTGCTAGTCATGATTCATGAATCTAGGCTACGGGTAAAGATGAACCTGAACACCCTGAGTCCAAAAGGACCGGATCGCAAAATCCATGCGTAAAGCTTTAAATCTTTCACCTCTGTCGATGAACAGGCTCCAGTAGGGAAGCGAAAGTTTAGATGTCACATGACCAAAACATGATGCTTGAAGAAATCGGTGGAACTATGACGGTGCTACCGCGCTACGAGCGATTTTGAGCCTGGAGGTTACATAAAAATTTGAGCGTACGGCTAATAAAATAAATTGTAAATTTGGAAGTGCTACAAGCCTCGTGATTATGCAGACATTAATCATCTACAATGCTAGCATAGTACAATAGAAAATGCGCTGATAAGGGGCTATCATTGGCAGGCGCTGTGCGGCGGAGGCGCCCGCGGGACCGGGCTGCAGCGGCCTTTTTTGAGCCAGATCTCAGAGAGCCGAAAATGTCGGAGTGCGAGCCGGTCAAACCAGAGCAGTAAATGGAAATTCAAGGCGAACATGGCACATGGACTCCAATTAGTCACCGATATCGTATTGATTGACGAATGAAAAACGTTACAATCGAAGAGCTCCTCCGGATGTCCCGTCGGATTGCCAGCATTGCCTGATGCACGTTCGGCATGTTCCATGCATCAATGGCGATTCAACGGCAGAGTAACGTGGAGGGTTGTACTGGTTATCAATATTATTAAGAATTATTCAATGCCTTTCACCATATGGAGAACAGTCATAATATAGAATACGGTACAAAATATATTTGTGTGAAGTCATGTGCGGTATACGGGCTGTCTATGTACAAGATATCTTAGCAACAGCAATAGTAATAACTAACAAATAAACAAGAATGAAAGAAGCCAATGTATGAGCGTGAAGAATCGAACTGAACAAAAAAAACTCCGTCTGTCCAACCTGTAGGACAGAGCATATTAACCAAACTAGCATGCAAAAAAGTATAATTCCGAATAAATAAGGGGCGGGCCACTAGTGCCGACGGCCAAAAATCATGTCGCCGATGATGATCGCAGGGGAGCAGATAAGCTTCACGACTGTGAAGACGCTCTCCAGAATGATCAGACAGTAGTATAGCGCATACATGAGGATCATGATCTCGAGAATAATTAGCGGCGTACGTAGATACGCGAATTGCGACGCTGAGACCGAGTATATGGGTGCCAACATCAACTCTGTGTTCGGGATTCGCTGTAGGAAGTCCACGTACAGGTCTCCAAAGTCCATCATGCTGAAATCCGGTTGTCCTGGTGCTCGGCGCCGGGACATGCTGCTTGCACTGCCGTCACCGGCAGGGCCTTTCGGCATAGACACCGACCGCGACCTCCTTCGTTGACTTGGAGGAGGGTATCCACGCGATGCCCAGTCCTTCAGCCGTGTGAATCCTGTTGAGAACATACCTGGCATTCGCGGAGCTCTTCGCTCGCTGCCAATCGACATGATGTCGGAGTTATCATCCAGTGCTGCACTCACGGCCTGTGCACCTGGGTAGACACTGGCAGGCCCGCCCAGTACGCTACTGCCAGCAGCAACTTCGCTGACATTGCTGCCGCTGCCACCGAACCGCCGCTCAGCGGGCGAAGGAATGGCAATGGCCGGGCCGTTATTGTAAGGGGTCAATGGGGTTAGTTTGGGGCTCTGTTGTTCACCGATGATTCGCCCGATTAGATCGTTTTCTGGCGTCCGCGACCTTGTGCGTACCCAGAAAGCTGGCACAGAGCTGATTTTAGGCTTGCTTTGCGACGAGTTAGAAGGCGACCGCGATGGTTTAGGTGAGCCTTTAGGCGAATGCCGTGACCGTGACCGGCTATCGGATCGATCTCTCACCACGAAATCCTGCCGTGGCGAGTCCTCAATCGTAGAGTCAGACCCCGAGCTGCCGGAGCCAGTAGCAACGTTTGGGGCTGCTGCCGCAACCTCTGCTGCCACGGGCTGGTTACGGCCCCTACGGAACTGTTCCATGTAATAGTCATACGGCTCCTTTTTCTTCTGCCTGGAAGACAATGATCCACCTCGTGAAAGACTCCGAGGCTTTGTTTTATCCACAGGCGGGGGTTCGTCGTCCACCGAAGACGTGGGACCAAATCCGTACGACACCATACCGTCATCCTCGCCGTCATCGTCAAAATATTCAAACATCCTAATCCCCGACGACATGTGGCGAATATCTCACAAAACAGAAAAAACGCTTGAGTGCCAGTAATTCCTTAGTGGAGCTCCGATGTGTTTTATACGCAAAGTTCAGCCCTTTCTTTGTTTTTTTGTGCGGTGGTTGGGACTCGGGACTAAACTAAACTCCCACCAACTGCACGATGAAATCATCGCCGGACCCTCCCAAATCTGGCACTTAAACAAATAATAAAATCTCTCCAGTGCGCGACAAAAACAAACGTCTGGGAGTGCTCGCTTTCAATTCCTCGGAACGTTCACAACTTTTCTTGGCCAATTGTAACATCTACAAACCCCCCAGAGATAACACGGACAAGTGCGAAATGCATTTTCATTGGTTCCTGGTCCACGGTGCCGCTTGCTACTGTTTCAGGAATAAACCTTAACAATGCATGGTTTCCGAGTTGGGGCGAGCGGGGCCGCTTTGGGCGATTTCTATTAAAACGCCCGCCGATCTTTAATCCGCTTAGTCTGCTACTTCGTCGTCCCCATCTACTGTGTTGGTAGCGGTGAGCATGGACGCTTTTTCTGCAGTGTCAAGGTCTTGCGACAGGTTTCGGATTTGATATTCGAGAGATGACAGACACTTGGAGATAAAATAACGCGATTCCACAATTGGGTACCGTAGAGGTGAAGTGTCTGAAAGCCAAAAGGTGGGCTCAAAGTTTGTGTGGTCCTCGCCAGTCAGCTCCATGAATCGCATCCATTCCTCATAGGAATATGTTTTTTCCGGTGTGGACGACAATGTGCGTGAAAGCTGTCTGATTTCCCGGATCAGCAGCAGCATCTTGCGGGCATGCAGTTTCATTTGTGTCAACTCCGGCTGCGGCGTTTGCTGGCTAAGATCCTCCCCTTCGTCATCGGATTCAGTCTCCGCGTCCGAATATGCAATGCTGGGAATCTCCTCATGGCCCTCGTGCTCATTCAGCTCGTTGATCTCCTCGTCGGCCATGGCAGTATCGACAACTCGCGCAGCTGGTTTTTCCCGCCGTGCTTGCCACTTCTTTCGCCAAACTATTAGGTATTTCGACCGAATTGAATATACTGATAGCAACCACGCAGTGATGATATCTCCACCTTCTAAAAGTTGATGGAAGAGCGTGTCACCCAGGTTGGAAATTAATATCGTCATGGTTGGAACTGCCAAAATGGCCCATATGACAAAAAACGGCCGTCCAGCATTGCCTTCAGGCGCAAAATCGCCATACCCGATTGTTAGTAGACACAAGCTGCAGAAGTAGATTCCATCGAAGTATGACCACGATGGCTCAACCAGCGAGAATACCATAGCACCCAGAGTCCAAAATAATGCAAAGTAGAAAACAGACTGATATACCGATACGGTGCGCCTGGTTTTGGCCTCCTGCAAATGAATGCTCTTCATAGCATCAAACGTGTCTTCACAACTCATGACCTTATCACCGTCGTCAGTTAAATCTCCCCGCACCAAGAGAGTGTACTGCTTTTTGCGGCTTCTCTCAATCCGATGCAATGAAGCAGCAACACCGCCAGCCTCCAAAATCGTTCCTCGAATCGCAGATACAATCAGACCAAGGATGATCACGGCAATGAATGCATACGGTAGACACAGCGCCCTGCCGAGGTTTGTGTCTGGAACCACATCTCCCAAGCCAATGGTCAAGATGGTGACCACACAATAGTAGATGCCGTTCGCGTAAGAAATAGATATTAACTTGCTGAAGACCCCACCGCCAGCACCTAGCCACAGCATCAGAACAAGGTTCTGCAACATGAATCTTCTCTGCGAAGCAGTGAGATTGAAGGTGGCCTCATACTGGCCCAGCAAATGTCCTGCTTCATTAATTGCAAGTAGAGTTGCAGAAATAAAGTACAAGATGCAAGTATACACAGCGAACCAGTAACCCTCACTGGCAGCGACTTCGGGATGCCCGTCGAAATAGATGAACTTGGATGTCACTATGAGCGCTAACAGTAAAAAACTCGCCAAATACCAGCCGCCAATCGAGATTCTTTGTGAGAAATCGTATCTGATTCGGCCGGAGAAATTCAAAAAGAGGGAAATGTTGGAACAACATCCAATCACCAGAGAAACCGCATTCAAGGCAGTTATCCAGTTAAAATCATCTATTTGGGAACCGTCCTCTGCCGACACTCTCCAGGTATCTACCAAAGCAACCACCGATTGCAGGTTCGAGATGGGACCCAAGTATGCGGCTATTATCGGAAAAGAACTCGATATTGTATACCACCGAAGAAACCCATTTTCTCCAGGATTAACATTCAATGAATCGGCCAACGTGGAAGCTTCCGCTTGTTGAGAAGTAACTCTTATGAACCGTCTCGGGTCAGCATGGGACTCGGAACTGGGCACTGGTCGGGCCGGCTCAGCAAATGTAAGTGTAAGGTTATTGTTGTCGGGTGCAATATTAGTAGTCATATTTCCATTACATCGAGACAAGAAAATAAACAGCTACAAAATGTGAATTAGAACCCGAATTTCTGCAAAGATAAGCAGTCGACGGTTTATTTTAGCGCCCGCTCGTTTCTTTCTATGCAGTCTGAAATTGGAACTATCAACGCCTGCGAGTAAAACTGGGGCTGGGCGCCCACCCGCCGCCTGCATCTAAGCCGCTTACTAACCGGCGTCTTTCACGTGTTAAAAAGCTTCCATGTCCTTCAATGCTTCATGTAAGGAACTTTTCTAAAACAATACTCCGGAGATCTGCGCTTGAACTTTTTCCACCTAATGACGCCTATACCACAAAGCGCACCATGGTACTTAGCTTTGAAGTTTCGATAATGAGCTCTTATGTGGATGATAATGATAAGGCTTCTCATCTATTCCTTCCTTCAATTCATGTCTATTAAAAGAGCACACTCAGCTTCTGCCCTAGGTAGATATAAAATCAACTAAGATCTCTGTATTACATGAATCAGCTTTTGCCCTATGGAGATATATATATACGACCATTTATATTTCCTCTTCTTCGTTTATTATTAAACAGCAGTAGGATGTCAATGCTTCAGCGTCAAGGAACAAATTCCTTTGCTTGTATTATCTACCACTGGATCGACTTTAGAAATTCTCAGGAGATTCCTCAATAATTGGCAGCTCTGCGAAGGCCAGACTGTGACTGAAAAGTATACTTGGCCTTCGCGCCATAAGCGGCCGTCATTGTCGATTATATTCTGACGCTCTGGCATTATGATCAGAAACACCAAGTTTTCAACGTATAATGCGGCTGTTTCAGTTCTCGTTGCGCGTGCCATGCCAACTAGTTGTATTGGAGATACTGACAATGTGAGATGTCTTGGAAGTCTGATCGAAAGTCAAATGCCGAAGCTGGCAGCTAAGTTGGAATTTTTCTCAATCCTAGCATGACGGGCCTAAACACTTTGATGCCTATGAAGTGAGCCAAGATAGATAGATAGAAAATCAATTGACGTCTACGCCTTCAGTGAGCCAAGACCCAAATTCAAGTATTCTTAGTATTATATGACTCTATCTACGATAATTGACCGATATTAACACCCCATGAGCCGAGTACATGCCTTATAAACCGTCAGGACAAAACCTTTCGTAAAACTTATAAAATGCTTCCTAATTAGGCAGTTGGGCGCCGCATGCCGCACGGCGCGTGCGGCTGAAATCGGGCGCTAAATAAGTTGACACCTCTAAACATGCAAGTGCGGGTTCGATGGTCTAGTTGGTTATGGCATCTGCTTAACACGCAGAACGTCCCCAGTTCGATCCTGGGTCGAATCAATTAATTTTTGTTTTTCCTGTATAAGGATGAGTGCGCAGAGTTGTATTTATTGATTTCTTAAATGGATTCAAGGCCTTGTTTTTCTTGTCTTTTGTGAATCTATGCTTATGGTCGGAGCCGCAGAGGTTATGATATGGGTCGCGATATAATCCGAAACTCACTCACAACCTATTTAGCAAATATCTGCCGATAATTGTAAATTATTTCTGATAACCTGTCGTATTTAGAGCTTGATATGCTCGCCGTAAGTTTATATCCCCACAAACACACTATACTATTTCAATGGATCAGTTAAACACTGAACAGCAAAAAAAGCAGGTGGGAGATCATGCAGATTCACGGTGATCGTGAGTATATACAAGTTAAAGTCTAGTCTCTGAAATTCTAAATCAGGTCAGTCGATTTCGTGTATTTAATGTATTATAGGGCTCGGCACGGGTCACTTAATGTTTGACCCAGACCCTTGAGTTGGTTGACCTTCAAACACTTACCTGAGATTTTATCCGAAACTATGGATCCCAGACCCGTCACTGTATCTCATTTCAATATCCATAATTATCTTATACCAAAATGGTTGTTTTAATGGGCATTGTTACGTAACATCGACGTTAATACCGTCTCTAGCTCAAGGTTTGACCAAGTTGTAGAGCTAAAGTTTGCCTTTTCTCATTTTATATTATATATTATTGTAGATCGCTTTAATCTCATCAATTTTGGTTCCATCATCTGAAGACTTCTTAGACTTGTCACATTTGAATTTTCTGAAGAACCTGAAAGTTGCCTGAAACTGCGTGAGAAAGGCATACAGATGCCATAAGAATTTCTTGCTAAACTGCTCGAATATCGAAACTTCGAAAGTTCGGAGAAAACTTAAGACACATAAAAATGGCGCTCGGTAGAATACGGCAAATCAAATCCATATTTATACCCATATCCAGATCCAGCGGGTTTGACGAAGTACGGAAGTATCGACCCTGGCGGACATCTGGATAAACTCTGGATTGCATACCCCTGCATAAAGCTGCATTACGGATCAAAGGGCGCTGGGTTTGACAGGTTGATCCCTGTCGAGCATTTATATCTATAATTATTTGATTTTGGAATGATTTGGGTCTCATTGTGGGATCTAGACTCGAGTGCTTCGAAGCTCACTTGATTCCCATACAATAGCGGCCAGTTTCAAGCTCACAAACTCCACTATTCTCAATTCTCCTAAACTACAAAGCTTAACACTTTTCGAACAAGCTAGGATGAATTACGGCTACATTCCTCGTCCTTGCATATGATAGGATAAATCTGTTTCTGCCACTCAGGAGTGATCTGTAAATGTTGTAAGGATGACCCCGTTTGAACGTCTACCAGTCTACTGAAGCCATCTGAGAACAATGCGAAGTGGAGAAGCATGGGTGTGCTTCATTTACGGCTGGGCCTAATAGCCTAGATTAAGGCGCCCATCGTTCGAAGAAAGGGTTGTCATTAGTTCTTTTCATCGTTGCAACGGTTGCATTATGCTTGTTAATCATATCACAATCCAGTACCTCGTCTCAACTAACTAATGAAAATTACTGTCTCGTCAATTGTCAGCTGCATTCATCTCCAGGCGTGTTTGCCCTATATACAGAATAAAGAATAGGCCGTGAATTAAAGCTGGCCGTTAGCTTCCATTTCCTTAATTTTTTTGAGATCGTCCTCGCTTGGTTCGTACTGATGCCAGACAGTGTAGTGAAGCAGGCCACCAACAGAGAACCCCATCTTTCTCGACATTTTGCCAAAGCCTTCAGTTTCAGCATGATTTAGGAATGCGAATCCGGGGAAGTTAGCTCCGTGGCGAAACACTTTTGCTCGGGCCAAAATCGATACGCCGCCGATTCCGTCCAGTTCGATAATGGTATTGGGGTCACCATCTGGAGTTCGGAAATACGCCAGATGTGGGCGCCATGTTTCATATTCTGCATAGCCTTCGACGATGACGTCGTCTTCATCTAACTTCTTGGCGAGGTCGAGGGCTGGTTGACTTTCTTGCCAGGAATTCAAGTCGTAGGGCTGTTCGCCGCCCAGCCAGTCTGGCAGAGGTCGCCAAACGTTTGGCACGATCACATCAAAGCCATGTTTCATGAGATCTTCTATAATGGTTGCCGGGGCAGTTTCAATATCCGCATCTCGCCAATAGACCCAACTATGATATGGTTTTAATGCGCTGGACAATAGCCAATTTCGGGCTCGTCCCATCAATTTGCGCCTGGCACCTTGAACATGGACGCCGTGTCTCTCGTCGAATCCTTGGCCGATCACGGCGCCAAAGTCTTTTTCAAACACCGTCACATCGTGGAATGTCATTCCCTCTTCCTTGTTCTTATATTGCAGTTCATGAAGCGCGGCGTGCAAGTCCGTCAATGTCTTATCATCCGAGTCCGACACCATGAATGCAAGATCTATGAGTCTATGCGGATATGTAAGGTTCCGGAGATGTGACATCATCATTGGTATGACTGGTGATGCGTTTCTTAACGGCATACAGATTAGAACCACCTCTTCTTTATCTTTGCCGTCCGTATTGCCGACATAATCCCTTAGATCATAGTATTCTACCCGACCGTCCGATCCTTTATAGAGACTATTGAGTGATGGGGATGACCCGGATCCCACCAACTTATATAATGCAATTACACCAAGCAACACCAATGCTATTCGTTTCAACAACAGCCATTTACGGGCATCTAGACTGAATTTCCGTCGAGGTTTGAAAGCATTTTCATATCTAATCACAAATTATTGTTAGATGACTCTCCATCTCTCAAATTATAATTAAATACCTAGGTAGGTCTGTCCTCCGAGAAAACGCCTTCGCAGGCATGTTTTAAGTCCAACAAGCACCACAACTGCCCTTTATCTTTTTTATGCCCCGAACTACGATTCAATCCAAAAATGAAAACGTCTACAAATCGTACAATTCCCGTACGAACGAATCAAAGTCCTTGTTTTTACCCCCGTCGTTTGGTATGGGCGTGTTCTATTGTGTTGTTGGCGCTTTACGGACTATTTTAGTGTCGCGTTTCTCCCTCCCATCGACCGAATTGCAGATGCACGTTTTCACTATACATGAAAGGGGATGAAACCCTTGAGAATTTACGATTAGTAGTTCAAGCTCGAATTAGTCCTGTTTGTTTAGGTTTGAACCATTCTTGTTCCAATAGATCCCAAACTTTTGTTGACAATTTCTTGGCTTCTGTTGACGATGTTGCTCGGGCTTCAATATAAACTTTGAGCTTGGGCTCCGTTCCACTTCCTCTTGCAGTAAATCGCACCACATTGGTATTTGATGGTTCCTGTAACTGTACAGTGATCATTTGAGAGCCAGGTGTAGTTGGTAAAGTAGGACTGTGATCCTTGGTCATGGAGTCAAATCCATTTGTAACATCTCTCCATGACAAGACTTTAAAATTACCAATATGATGAGGGTAATCTTCATCAGGACCAGCTGATTTGCGGATAGATTCAAAGATACTTTCTGTAATAGATGGGTCAGAGGCAATGTAGTATGAATTAGCATCTTCGTAATATCCCACCTCTTCATGGATCTTTGCCAATTGCTCCAACGCATTGGTTGAGTTTGCTTGCCATGAAAATGCCATTTGCAAAAAGTTATAAGCAGCACTTATTCCATCTTTGTCATGTATACCTGAAAACATATACCCCAAGGCCTCTTCAAATGCAAAAGGAACGTCGTAACCCTCCTTCTCCAGATCAATAGCCCGATTGCCGATCCACTTGAACCCTGTCAAGGTGTCCTCATACTTGAATCCCTTGAGATCTGCTAAACCACACATCAGTTGGCTCGAAACTGTCGAGTTGATCATTGCAAGCTTCTTAATGTCTCCCGCATGGTCTTTAGAATACCTCTCAAATACATATACACTCAACAAAGCTCCAACCTGATTGCCTGTCAGCTGCACCCAACCACCGGCAGTATTGTCCTTCACTGCCGCTGCAAACCTGTCTGCATCGGGGTCATTGGCAATAATTATACTGCTGCCTACCCGGTCTGCTGTCTCGATTGCCAGATCCAAAGCCCCCTTCTCCTCCGGGTTCGGAAACGAAACTGTAGGAAAGTCTGGATCCGGCTGCGCCTGTTCCTTCACAATTACAAGACTTTCGTCAGAAAGACCAAGCTGCTTGGCAATCTCCTTCACAAACGGCAGACCAACGCCATGCATCGGCGTATACACCACCTTGAAATCCGTAGGTAGCCCAGCAGTCGCGCCCGGAATATAGAAATAATCTCGGAGGCTCTCAAAGTAGTTATGCAAAAGCTCCTTCGTTACCCGATTCTTGACATTATCGCTTTTGGTCAAAATAGATGTATCCCAGGACCAAGGAATTAGATTGTCCTCTATTGATTTGGCAATGCCTGAATCATGGGGAGGAATGATCTGGCACCCATTTTCCCAGTATACCTTGTACCCATTGTCCATTGCCGGATTATGGCTGGCAGTTATCATGACTCCACATGCAGCCTTGAACTTGTCCACGCCGAACGGCACGCTAGGCGTATGAACTAGCCCCAGGCTGTACACTGTAAATCCAAGCTGACAAAACGCCAACGCAGTCAGCTCTGCAAATCTCGAAGAATTGTGTCTATGATCATGACCAATAACAACTCCTCGCATCAATGCATCCTTAACATTGACTTTCACATAAGTCGCCAACCCCTGCGAAGCTTGAAGGACAGTTAGGTCATTCATACGACTGAACCCTGCTTCCATTCGGGCCCGTAGTCCTGCGGTACCAAACTGAATTCCTGTCTTTCATCAGAACATTGTTCATCTAGTCTTTAAAACAACTAACTCCTTGTTTCGTACTTTTACCGAGACGCAATTCTAATTCAGCCGTGTCATTAGACTGCCATAGTTCTTTGATTTCATCACGAGTTTTGACATTCTGAAAAACTTTAATACATCATCCAGTTAATTCCAAGTCGTATAATACCCTACCTGATCAAGCTCAAGCCATTTCTCAACCAACCCTGCAACATTCATTCCGTAAAACGCTCCAAATCGTGGGAATGTTAGTAGGCGGAGTTGTCCGATATGAAGAAATGAGAATAATAATTTAGTTTACAAGTTAACAAAATATACACAGGACTACATTAAATCATTCTCCAGCTCTCGTATAAACGCATCATCATCGTCATCGTCATCATTATCACTGCCTTCGTCGCCTTCGGTGGAAATCTTGGCCCGCTTGCCGTCCTCATCGTCGTTCTCTTCAGATTCCAATCGAGCTCGCTTCTTGGACTCTGACACGCCATTTTCTGCCTCAGCAGCGCTATCACTATCACTTTCGTCATCGTCATCTGCGCTTTCTTCATCACCGGAAGCCATGAATTCTTCAAGCTCCTTGTCGACCTCATCCCAATTAACATCCCCCTCTTTCAACGACTGTACAAACGTCTGCTGATCGATCAAAGGGTCTGTTGCATCTCCTACTTGAGGTTTCGATTCTGTCGACGAGTCGAATTTCATATCGTTTTCCGTTAAAGGGATCAAAAACGGCTCTTCCGGTAGTTTTTCCCATGATGCGATGCATGAAAAAAGCCAATCAGTATAGACCACTTTAATTGAAGCATTACTGGAAACCGCCTGCCGGACCTTTCTGGTTCCACCCGAAGTGGCTATAACATGGCTCACAGTGTCGACAAACTCAGCAACAACAACTGCACCAAAGCTGCGTACCCATTGAACTATGTCAGCAGAATCCAGCTTCGTTCCAAGCGGCATAACCCCCGAGAATAAGAAAACACATCCCCTAAACACTTGCCGTTTCAGTCGTGGCATTATGGTCTTTAGATCTGGAGCTATGTTATCTGACGGCTGCACTGAATCCCATTCATTGTAGAACTCTTGATGGACTCGACGCAGAGCGGATTCCAAGTTTTGAAGTTCATGATCGTCATCTGAAAGAAGATGATCATCGGATTTGGGCTCATTATGATGCTTTTCCTCCAAGTCCTTTTGCAACTTTGCTAATGGTCTTTCCAGCTGCTGGGCCTCGATCGAAGCTGATCGCTGATTGGCTTGTACACTTAGAAGCTCCGCACTGTCTTCTCCTCCTGCAAGTGCTACGAGTTGATCCACAGTAGAGACCGATTCTTCGCTCTTGTCAGCATCTTCAGTTCTGTCTCCGTCCTCCTCCTCCTGCTGCTGCTGCTCTTCTCCCTCAGGGTTTTTTTTTTCACTGTTAAGTGAGCTAGGGTTTATTGACGACGGTCCATCGTCTGTTTCTGCTATGGGTTGAGAAGATGATGAATCCAGTTTCTTCATTGATGTACTTATGACCCCGTTTCGTTGGGGTAAGAAGCTGGAGTTTATATCTCCAATGCCGACGAAGAAGTTGTAGGGTACAACCTTGATGAGGTTGGAACTCCAATTCCACACGTCGCCTCTATCGTCAATGATTGCAACCATGGAGGTGGATACGGGGAATAGTCGTTTCAGACTCTTTTCCCTCAGACTGCCACTTTCGTCTCGGCTTAGAATTCTATCGGCAAAGTATTTCCCTTCGGGATCTATCACTTTTGCTATTGCCATTGCGTAGGATTTAGTGGCCATTGTATAAATATGCATTTCGTAGAGTCCAGCCATTGCTTCCAGGAATTCCTTAAGGCCCGGCCGTAGTTTGAGATAATACCAGCATAGTCTTGGCGGAGGTTTGATTCCTTCATATGATGGGGGCATGATCAATTCTTCCTCGAGACTGAATAATTTGACATCCTTGACAGCTTCATGATTGGGGTTATCATTATCTCGCATCCATTCTCCAATTGTGGGGTCTACAGCTACATGGATCACTGTCTGATCCAGATCCACCACGAGAATCAATTTTCTTTCTGAAATGAGCCGTTCTGACGAGGATTTCTCGATCCGTTCCGCCTCATTGTATGAGACTTTAAGTCCACTGGCATCATGTGACATTGCTATTGGGGCGCGATCTTTATTATCATATTCAGTATAATCCTTTTCATCGAGAGAAGCTCCACATAAAGCACAAAGTCCACCATATTGAACTGCATGGGTACAAGCCTCTTGAATAGACAAAATCGGGACATTACAATTCACCACTGAATCGCCTACAATGATGGACCATTCTGCCACCTCTCCTTCAATTGGAGATTCGAAAGTGGAATGGAATTCTTTAAGAACCTTCTCAGTGGTTTCTTCCCCGGGAACAACCCCATCTTCAACGGAATTCCAATATTTATACCGCACCAATGGTTGATGTTTCTTCACAGTGGTACCTGCAGCCACCAACACCCCAGTGATCTCGATCGGAAATAAAAGTGATGCAGGTAATGTGATTTTCGTTCCTTCAACCATTTGCTATTTAAATAGCATCTAATATCAAACAATAAATAAATAAATATAATGATGGAATGGCGTGCGTGTTGCTACTACTTTAAAAATCCCTTTTTCTCAAATATTAGATACTTTCAAAGTATCTAGTGCCGAATCGGTCTTGAATCCTTCACAAACTTTAAAAACCTCGTCAAACTACTAGAATTCTTTCTCTCTCTCTCTGTTCCAGCTCTTCTCGGATGATGTTGATGTCCTAAAGTTCCCAAAACTTGTTGCTGGAGAAGCCTCTCCTTCTCCGCCTCGAAAATATCGGCTTTTCCCATTCTATAATTTCGATTTTACACCACCACTCACAGCCAAAATAAGCCACTGATTTGCAAAAAACATTGAAACTCCGCAATTACAAAATGTACATCTACCACCAAAAAATATATATTTGAAAAGGTTCGTATTTGGAGAACATCAAAGCGATTAATCAGATCAATGGTTTGTAAATTTGACTTGTTCTTTTCTTATTCAATTTTTTGACATAAGTTATATATAATTCCATTCGGAATTAAGTTTCAAAGCTCATGTTTCTGCTATTACTCTGTTGACTTAAATATGTACAGTTGTCGCTGAAAACCCCAAAGGATATTCTCAACCGTTTTACCATAACACATGAAATAATAACCAACAGTTAGCTAATTGAATAATTTAATATAAACGTTAGTTAAAGGATTCAATTCAGCTCATTTTCTGACTTAATTGAATTGTAATTCTCGGTATTCATAGAACTTATTATTCCAGGGTATTATCCAAGTTGCACCTTCGGTGGACTGTTAGCTCTACTGTCTGAGTCCTACAAGTTGACCGTATTGCTCGGTGATATTGAATATCTTTGTAATCATACAAAAAAGATATTGATAGTTCTGGGGTGCATTTGACAAAATATAATTATAAAGTAGATGAAAGTCTTCTTCATTCTTAAAGGCAATGCCAATAAGTAATGTTAGTGGAAGACTACAGATATAAATCTACATCGTTGTACAGTTTAGCCACTAACCTCCATAATCAAAGCGCATATCAAACGCCCGACCTTGACATTAACATAAAATAAATAAACAGCGACAGATTCTAGCTATTTTACATATCGGTCACCATCCCAATTCACCAATCCTTGGAATGATGTTTTCTTGTCGTTCTGTCCAACACTAGCATATGCCTTTTGATATTCTCGTTCAATCATATCAAGCTTTGAATGATCGTTACCATTTCTCATTTCATCATGGGTCTCCATGCCTGGTTCCGATTTTGCACCCGCTTCAGCTGCTGCCGCTGCTGCTGCCTCGGCAGCTGCCTTTTCCAGTTCTTTGACCTTCTTTTCGCGCTTCTCCAGTATTGTCTGTCGTCTTCTAACATAACTGAGAACATCGAATTGTTTGCTGGAGCCCAGTATTCCAAATGGATCCCACACCGCCGGTGGAGCGGGTTCATCCCTTTCCATTGACTTGATTTTGGGAGTTTTGCTTTTGAATGAAAGCTTAAGAGAGATATGTTTGGCAGGTTTTGGTTCTTCCTCTTTTATAACCACTGGCGGTTCTGCAATAGTAGTGGGTGGTTCTAACATTATTGCGTCTTCAGCCTTTATGATGGGCTCAGCAACAGTTGGGTCAAGACTAGAGTCGACCTGCTTTTGAACGTCTTCTTCTGGATTTTGCTCAATGGGCAATAATACATCTGCCGACTCAGAACTAGTCACGGCTGGCACGGCTGGCACGGCTGGCACGGCTGGCACTTCATTATTTTCCTTTTCTTCCACAACGACATCCATTGGTATATCGTCATCTGAATCGCTGTCACTGCCGTATCCAAATCCTATATTTGAAGATGCCTCAATGACCTCCATCTTATCACTATACTGATGTGCAGGTTCGGCTGCTTCTTGGCCCGGATCAGAACCAGCGTCAGCAGCAGCAGGATCGTCGACTCCCATGAGGCGCCGTAATGCTTCTTCAGCTAGACGTCCTTCCTCCACGAGTTTCTCACGAAGTTGTCGAGGATCAGTAAGACGTTTCGCATACTGAGGAGTCGCCATGAACGTGTGGTCCGGAGGTAGGGGTGGCATCCATGACGGGACATGTGCCCCTAGTCTTTTACGCGACGGAACCAACTTTTTTATATTGAGCACTTGTGTGTTGAAAAACGCCTCTTGTTCCAGTGTCATATTCTCGGGATTGACATCTAATCGCAGGCTATTCAATGCCTCTGTGTACCTTGAGCGGAGTGAGATTTCAGGCTCCAGATCTGTAATACGCAACCCAGTCGATCGCATTATTATACCAAGATCTTCCACACCCGGATGTTGCCTCCGCTGGATCTGAGTGACCTTCCGTAATCGACTGAAAAGCTCACTCATATGCAGTTCTGCTAGTGTGGAGATGTATTCAAACGAATCCGCGTCAGCAACAATGTCGCGTGACCCCAATATCGCAGCCACCGAGCGTCGAAAAATCACTTGCATAGTGTCCAATGTAGTCTCCTGGCATTCTGGGGGGTTTTGAAGCAGTGCTTGCGTTCTTCTAACCGATTTCACTGCGTTCAAACGCTCCTCATTGCCGCCATTACTAGCCCCTGTTGACATCCTTCTTGCCAATCAAAAACAGTACCAGCAACCGCTCCTACGAGCCAAGTTCGAATCCAACAGCTGTTTTTCAACCGTCAATATCCAACCTCCTCAACAGCCTTTTCGTGTTACCATCTTTTGAGGAGATTTGGCTGAGTTTTGTTATATTCCCGATGCCCGTTCCACGATTTACGCGCGGACCTCTAGTGTTTATTGGCGTCTAATACGGTCTAATCTATCTTCTGGAAACTAGCTAATGATGGTTTGGCGTTTGATTTTTCGTTCTTAAGACCTCTTTCAATGGCTTCTTTGGTAAAGAGTTTACCGGGGTTCAGTAGTTCCAGGGGATCTAGTGCCAATTTTACAGTTCGCATGAGGGTTACTGTATCAGTACCCAGTTCTTCGACCAGATAGTCGATTTTTCCCGCGCCCACACCATGTTCTCCAGTACAAGTACCTTCTAGAGCAAGTCCTCGGTGGACGATGTTAGAGGCGAGCTGATTGACCCGTTCCAGGTCTTTATCTTCATAAATGATACTGGCGTGAAAGTTACCATCTCCAACATGGCCAAGAGCGCATGCGAATAGGCCAGAATCATCAATATCTTTTTTGGTCGCCATTACCAAGTCAGCAAGCTTCGACATGGGCACTGCGACATCGGTAGAGTAGGATTTGCCGTTCTTGGGGCCCATGGCAAGATTACTCCAAAGCACTTCCTTTCTGGCCGACCACAACTGATGCTCCTCCTCGGCATTGGATGCAAAAATGAACTTCCCACTGCCGTGGGTCTTTGCAATACTACTGGCCCGCTGAATCTGTTCCTTCACGTAGGCAGGGGTTCCAGAGAACTTGAAAAATAACGTGGGCTTCTCGTCCCATTTCCGAGCCGTGTACCCTGCTCTATTGATGACGTTCATCTGTCGCTCGTCCATCAACTCCACCGCATTGACAGGGATGCCGGCTCTGATGATGTCGGTGGCCGTGGCTGTAGCTTCATGGACAGTTGGAAACGAAACCACCCCTACGCTCGTCTTCTCCGGCACGACGTGCAATTTCAAGGTGGCCTCTGTGATTAAACCTAGAGTTCCTTCTGTGCCGCTAAATAGGTGGTTGAGATTATACCCCGCAGACGATTTTCTTCAAATTAAGCTGTTAGAATGCGTATAGATTGTTGCTTTGTTGAGCGAGATTCATACCTTGGTCTCTGTCTAGTCTTGATAATGGTACCGTCTGCCAGAACTACTGTGAGATTGATAATATGGTCTCTCATCGGGCCATATCTAACACAGTTTGTGCCGGAGCACGAGGTGGAAACTAAACGTCAGTCAGATCTGCCAGAAAAAAACCTCCGAAACACTTACTCATGCCCCCGATTTTGGCAGTTGGGCCTGGGTCGACTGCGAGGAACAAGCCGTGGCCCTGTCGCGCGATTTCGGCATTCAACTCCATCCATCCCACAGATGGTTGAACAGTCACGTCCATGTCCTCAGGTCGAATCTTCAGGATCTGGTTCATGTTTGCAAAGTCGATACAGATGCCACCATATGGCGCGCAGAAATTGCCCTCCAGACTGCTTCCTCCCGAGAATCCAATCATGGGCAGCTTGAACTTGTGGCATATCTTAGCGATTTTCGATACATCTTCCGTGCTGGTGGGGTACGCAATGGCTATGGGCGTGGTTTCGATATTATACGTCGACCAGTCCGAGTACCCGTGTAGCTTGAGATCCTCCTCATCGGTCGATATGCCGTGCTCGCCCAGAAACTCCTCAAACTCTGGCAAAGCTTTGTAGAACTCGTCCTTTCCGCCGTACTTGCGGTCGGCCCATTTCGTTTCCAGCGACTCAGATCGGCTCGACTGCGGACCGTAGAACGCTCTGGCGCCCAGAAACGATACTCCTCCTGCTGCCAGAGCAGTCAATACCAGCCCGGCACTCGACGTGGACTTCGGTCTGCTCTCAGGGGCCGCCGCAGACAAACATCTCCGGCCAAGCTGCCTGCACAACCTTCCTGAAAGGAAGAGAGCTCTAGAAGAACGTGTCCAATATGCCATTATCTTCTTAAGGCCTGTGAGTCAAAACGCTGTGAGAGACGAAAAAAATGCCTGCTGAAGACATCTTCCCCCCACGCATGAAATTCGCAATCAGTGTGCCCAGAGCGGAAATGTGCGGAGAACGCGGAGAATGCGTCCGATATCGGCGTTATGAAATACAGATGAATTAGCAGGATATATAAGAACATTCTACCTAAATACTATGAGATCGTTAGACCTGGCCGTCCAGCAGAGCCTCCACGGCGCCTTGGACGTTTCCGCCGCTTCTACGAAGGGCACGGACGTTTCGGTCGAAGTCAAAGAAGCCCAGCTCGTTCAATTGGCGCAGCTGGCTTTCGTAGCGTTCTTCTGGCGGTCGTGTATCTTCGGGCTGGGCTGGGGCTGGGGTGGCGCCGGCACCGCCACCAAACATGGCAAACGGGTTGAAGGCATTGGCACCGCCAGCGGCTTGCTGAGCAGCCAATAACGAAGCGTAAGGGTTGGTTGCTGCGTCACCAGCGTCAGCACCGGCGGCCGGAGCAGGGGGCAGTCCTCCTGGGAACAGGGCTGCGAAGGGGTTTGCAGCAGGAGCAGCATCGCCGGATTGCGAAGTGGTGGAGTCGGTACTAGCAACGTCGCTAATGCCTGCGGCGCCGGGTGCCGGGAATGCGTTTGCGGCGCCTCCTCTATTGGCTCCTCCGCCCATCATTTGTTCCATCTGCATCATTTGTCTCATGACCTGGGGGTCTGTGAGCATGTTTCTGAAGTTGGGATCCTGGAGCATTTGGCGGAACTGTGGTGCGACGGCACGCAAGTTTGGGTTGGAGTTTACGATGTAGTCGACCATTTGGGGGTTCTGCAATGCTTGTTGGATATTCTCTCGGAATCCTGGAGCGCTCATCATATTCAGCATGTCGTCAGTGTTAGGCATAGGACCCATTCCACCGTCGGGGCCAAACATGCTGGCACTGGGCAATTGCGCCAGTCCTGCGTACCTGGCACCGGTTATATCTGCCAGGATGTTTCCAGATCCCTGTCCAGCACTGATATTGGTGGGGATCTGAGTGTTTGCAGCGTTGCTATTTGTGGCGGCCGCCCCTGTGGCGGTCGTAGGTGCTGCTCCGGCCGGTGCTGCACCTTTAACAAGATGTATAGTATTTCCAGATTTGACCTTGTATGATTCAACAGTGTCATTATCTTTCAAGACCCGTCCTGAATAGATTAGACGCTGGCGTTCGACAGGGATATCTGATTTCTCCGCCACAACCGTCTTCAAGTCGAGAATAGTGGCCGAAAGACCGATTGTAACTTCATATTTCTTATCCGCAGATGATCTAATATAACCCACCCCGTTAATCTCCTTACTTGCCTCTCAATATGAACTACTTACTTGATGACCAAATCAACAGTGGCATCTGCAGAAACAGCAGTATCCGACATTTAAACAGAAACTTCTTTTTTTATACCCAAATTCTCTCACTATTACAACCAATCACAACAATATTAAAACCAAATCGATCTCAAAATCCCTCAATTTGCCCTCCGTTTCAGTCTTTTGCTTCGTCACTTGTATGAAAAAGCTCCTAACTCCCAAATAGATTACGGTGGAATGTTCCGTCCTTAAAACTCCGCCGTTAACTGTCCGTTACGTAAGCCCAACGCCGCCGGCGCTTAACGAATTAATAATTTATATAGCAGTTAGTTCCGTCAATTCCGTGATTTGTTGTAATATTTCCGGATGTTTGGCTGTGTTGGATGGTCTAGATATATCTGGTGATGAGGGTTGTCGTATTAGTTTGACAGGTATTGTCAGTTTTAGTGTTGCAGACGTAAACTTTAAATCGGTTGTCAGCTCGTATTGCCTTGATACATAGCATGAATTGAAACTGGGAACCAAGGCGATTGTTGTTGATGGTAAGGATATTGGGATTTTGAGGTTTGCGATGAAATTGTCCCTTTCGTCTTTGATCCATGGTAGCTTAGGTGAGTCTAAAGTTTGATGATAGAGTCCTGCTTGAAGACAAGTGTGACAGGAGTTTCCAAATGGTGTTGCGAGAAACTCCATAGGTACCATGGATGACATGGTGTATGTATTCAACCTCAAAGAAACTCGCCGCAGATCTGGTGGCTTTGGTGCTGCTGTCTTTGCGGGTGTATACGTTATCAGTATGCTTATTGATGACGCAGCATTGGTTGATAGACACTTCAAAACCGGAATCACAGATATTGATAAACTGATAGTACCAAGCTCTTCTTTCCGGATGATTCCCGTCTTGAGTATTTTTGATACACCTACCGGACGGGCAAGTTGCCCCAGACTATCATCATGATCTTGCCCCGTGGGTATTATGCACACTGGCTTAGCGCACTCGGCAATGGTCGAGGAGTTCCTGCCCTGGATCCGGGCCTTTAACTGATAACTAATTGAAACGGAGCTGTCTGGTAAATCATTCTCGATATCTCCTCCAATAGAAGGAGGCAAGAGTCGGTGCGCTTCCGTGTCAGCTTTGCACGCTCCAACAGGCATTTCATAAGGTACCGCGAGCGCAAACATGAAGGAATACCTATAACCCTTCCTGAAAATGTCATCCTTGGGATGGAAGTCGGGCGGCACGAGATATTGGTCCAAGTTCATGTGTCTCGTCACCCTGGTATCTGGATAGTCTATGGACCGCATTAAAGATATCACACCTGTCAGATCAACTTGAATAGCACTGCATGTTATGTCCCGCATCTGGGGCGTGATTATAATCTCTCCCGTCAACAGGTCTCCACAGTCAATCTGGGGTTGATCACAACTGTTTAGAAGCTCCAGAGATAGTATCTCCACACTCTCGGACCCTGCGACCTGTTTAGTTACCTGAACATGAGACTCGGAAAAATATTCAGGTGGCATCGCTGCCGATTCAATCCTAATAACGCTCATCGTCCGTTAAGTAAGGGGATACGACCTTTCGGGAATGCCGATACCGGAGGCAATGGAATCTTGTGTAAAACCTTGTTTGACAGATACTTTAATCTGCAAACCTGTTATTCAAGACCTAATGAGGCTGATACCACTAACTATCTGAGATAGATCAAACAGAACCCAGGTCTGGTGGTGGTCGTCTCCCGGTAAATATACGGTTATATACGCGGTGAAAGCTAGAGTCGCGCCGATCGGCGCGATTATCATGCTTCAAGCGGCTGACATGCATATGCGACAATCTATAATCTGAAAACTGTCCATTCAGCGGAAGATCGTTTGATGTTCAAAATGGCAGATTTTTCTATTCAAGAGTCTCTTCAGGCTTGGTGAAGTTACCCCTGAATCTAATGATTTTGATCTTTGAAGGCCTATACCACCGGAGTCAAAGGAACAGGGTTCGGATTCCGATACGCTTGATCTTTGAAGGGTTATAGCACCGGCATCGGAGTGAGTCAGAGGAACAGGTGTTCGGATTCCGTGACGGTTTATAGGTCTAATGATCTGAGTTGTCTATGACGGTATTATATCTACTTTATGCAATAACAGATGACAACGCCGGCCTGGAGGAGACAAGTCCTGGCTGACCCTGTTCAAGGAATTTGAGAAGGTCGATGATCTTGGCTCTGATCTCTGCGGTCTCGAAAGGCTTCGTCAAGGGCGGCTCACTAGACGATCTGGTGGACTCCTCTAGTTCAAGCTCAGCCTGAGAAACAAACGCCTGTTCGAGAACCGTGACAACCTGTTCCCGGGCATTAAGAATAGCAGGGTGCTGTTGCTGGAATAACCACAGAATCAGCTCGAAAATCGGCGTGTTCTCCTCCAAGCCGTCATGGAGTGGCAGAAGGTTGATTAAAATGGGTACAACCTCCCCCAGTGGTGTTCGCTCAGGAAATTTCAATGCCATCCGTGAAACACACCCACAAGCATTGGCCACACTCCTTCCATTGTTGTCGTCATCTCCTTCAGCAGCCATTTTGCGCTTGTTCTTCTCGACCTTCTTCAATAGTCTCTGTAGCTTCTGCAGAATGGGAATGTAGCTGCTCTCAATGATGGCTCTGTTCTCAGAGTATGTGGCTAGAAGTCCAACACCATAAGCCGCGTTGCTTCGAACCTCCAAATCCGGGTCGCCAAGAGCCTTGGTGAAGAGCTCAAGTACTTCAGGAGTCCACTGAGTAATCTCCGATTTCATGCCATTGATGACCTCCGCCAACGCTCCAATAGCAGACGCTCGCTCCGACTTGCTCTTGCTCGAACACAGCTTAGCGATCCGCTCAAAAAATGTGTTGAACAGAGCGGTAAACTCCTTGCCCAAGGCCGCAGCCAGTTGAACAACCACATCAAGCGCGCTGTCGATTAGGAGCTCATCGTTCTCGGCACTCTCATCATCCTCTTCTTCGGGGTCGATTTTTCCGGTGTCATAGTATTCATCTTCAAAGCTGATGATCTGGCAAAGATGGGTTTTCATCAGTACAGAGAGGATATGCGCACATATATCTTCCAAGTCCTCAGCATTGCCAAGGATCGAGGATCCAGTTTCCTTGACCGCCCGTGCATATCCATCGAGTATCGCTGTAACTACGGACTTTTCGTCTTCCTCCAACAACTGCTCCTCAACTGATTCACGTATTTTCTTTCCTAATGATACAAGCTGAGCGGGAAGTCGGCTTGCCTCCTTGCTTGGAAATCCTGGAGACCACCTTGGATCCTCAGGTATGGCCAGCTTGTAGTACGTGATGTAAGTCATAAACAAAACAGTTACTGACGCTTTGCGGTTTCCCTCATAAAATTTGTAGACATGGTCGCAAAGTTTCTGGATCGCCGGATCCCAGTACTTCAAAAAGTCACCTTTAGTTCCCACAATAAGATCTCCAAGGGCTTCAATAGCGTAGTCCTTCTCAATTGCAATGGCAGTGATTGCATTCATTTTCTCTCTTCTTTCCTCACTATCGTCCATTTCAATACCCACAGCCTCTTCTTCATCCTCAGAATCATCTAGACTGGCCATTTCGTCCTGATCCAGACACTTGAATACCCGTGGCACAACTTGTTCCAGGAAAGGAGAAAAGTCCGATTCATAGACTCGGGCCAAACTACCAATAAATAAGAAAGCACTTTCCTTAAGACGGCTTGACCCAGAGTCAAGGGATCTAAGACAGGCCTGAGCAAGAGGCTGGACATAAGAGCTGAAAGCCTCTTTTCCAACTGCACCAACAAGAGTGCTAATAGCATCGATAGTCGTGGAACAAAGCTTGACTTGATCGTCAGAGGGCTCATGAATATTCAAACCAGCATCGACAAAGGGTGCCAGAGTATGGATGGTGTGTTCAAAGAAAGGTTGGAAATTCCTTCCCGCCGCAAAAGCCGCTGATCCGATTGCTGCAACGATTGTACTCTTGAGAGAAACATCATTAGCACTATTTAAGAGGTGCAAAAGTTTAGGAACGAGATCAGAAAGATAAATTTCACTGATGACCTTCTTATTCATGCACTCCAAGACAGAGTCCAGAGCTAAGCAGGCGTTCTTGGCCTCTTTAAGAGTCGTGGACGAGTCCATGGCTGCGAATATCAGAGGCAAAAGCGTCTCATGCTCTTCACCAATAGGAAAATAAACATGTGTTGCCAGTTGTGATAAAGCTTGGAGGGCTCCACATCGAGCACCGATATGGGGATCTTTAAGCCCCTGCACTAGTAGAGGGAAAATGACATCCAATTGGTCATTCACAAAGTCCGGTCCACCTTCGACCGTACAAGAGAGTGCCATAAAGATAGCACGTCTCTCATTGGGATTTTGTGAGTTGACAAGAGTCGGGAGTGCCGATATAACGGGCCCAAGGACGTGGCTTGGAGGCAGATTTTCAGAAAGATAATCAAGAAGACGGTAAGACATGCTGATTGGCGTATCATCGTCAAGATCTTCCTCTTCATCATCATCTTCAGGCTCAGAGAGAATCTTAATGGTGGTTACCACGATCTCTGGCCCGAGTCTCAACGACTGGATCTTATTTTTTCTGGTTTGAATGGCGACGCAAAGAAATCTTAAGGCAGCGACACGAAATTCGTCGGAGATTTGAGGGACTGCGGCGATTTGATTCAGGATGAATCTTGCAACGTCACCAAAATGCTTAGAAAGAATCGACGAGTCTGAGTAGAGAAGTGTGTTTAGGGTCTCGAAGATTTGCAAAGCAGCAGTGTCATCGCCCGAATCTATCGACTGTTTCAGAACTTCGATGATAGAAGGAACAACACCTCGAAACAGTTCCACCGGGTTGTTAGACGGAGCCAGATCGGGCTCCAAACTAATGGAATCAATATTTTCGGCAACCTTTCCAAGTGCTTGAATAGTAGAGACTCTAACTTGAAATGATTCCGGGTCATGAATAGTCTGAGAGAACAGTTGTAGAAGTTCAACAGATGAAGTATGGAGAACGGCAATCTCTGCTTCCAAAAGTGTGTATAAAATATATACAGCCACTTCTCTTTCAGTTGCATGAGATGATCTAGATGAAGATTGAAGCAATGGAAGAAGACCGTTCCATTTACCATCATCGATGTCTTCTTTACCTATCGACGAGATTACTCTAGAAGACGTGTGTCGCACCAAAGATGCTTGTTCTGCCAGTGTCGATGGTAATAAAGATGCTCTGATTTCAGCCCTCAAACTTTCATCAAGAAGTCTCCATAGTTTAGCCACCAATTTCCTCGCTTCTACACCTGCTAACTGCTTGATCTGGGGATCTGGATGCGATTGAAGAAGATGCACTAGAGCAGGAATAGTCTCTGGGTTCTCATAAAAATCATTTTGAAGCTTATCTGATGCACTCTTGATCGTCTCAGTATCATGAGAGGTGATCTGACGTAACGTCTGCTCCAACACCCTCAAATATTCCTGATCCATCTCTGACCAGATCTAAGGGGAAATGTTCAAAATAAAAAAATTTGAGATATGCAACTTTGGGAACCTAAGCCGCAGGCCCAACCTCAACTGTTAATTTCTTGGATCGAAACCAATTAACTTGGGCTGAAATGACACTAAGATTGTCGGTTACTGGGAGAGAATATGTCAGGAATATATCTTACATCCGTCGTAAAGCGTTGACGCCAAAATCAGGCGATCTAGCACCTAGATCAAAGGTTGTGCGGCCAGTTCTACCACCACCACCACCATTGGCAAAGAAATCAGCATTGAATGTCAGCAAGAAGATCAAACAGAAAAACCCTACCAGTATATTAGACACATTTTTTAATGACAAGAAGTATATGGAGACCCGTCATCCAATTGATCCTGCGGAGACATTCGAACGGAATAGATCCGGTGCTATGGCTACTGTTCCGCATGAGATTCGGGGAGTCCATAAGAACTTTGTTGAATATTGTTATCAAAAAGGGTTAATGTCCTCGGCTCCTATTTTGCATGAGTGTGAGTTCTTTCGGTGTGTGTATTTTCCTCCTTGGCATTTCATTGCCCTTGGTCGAAAGTCTCGTCCGGCTGCAATCATTCAGTTTGGACCCGGAGAAGAAAACAATGGTACGACGCCAGCTTTGAAGCCTACAGTCATGCTAAGATCTCGCAATCCAATAAGATATGCTTGTTGGAGAAACTTCATACAACGGCACACGAAGAAAGCGCTGTTTAAGGCCTTCTACGCCAATTCCCAAAGCCCAGATGGGGTCTATCTATTGCGGGCCAAGAAAGTGCCTACTAACATACCAGCTCTTGAAAATGACATGGACATCATGATCAGAAGGGCCGTCGCGGCGTCCAAGGGAAATTTTGACTGGGTGAAGAAGACCAACAGTCGTGTGAAGCTAGCATCCTTTAACGGTACCCTGAATCATCGGTTATTGCCTTCTGTCAGCGAGATCCCAGAAGGCTCATTCATTCATTGGAGAAAACGCACTTAAAGACTTTCAGCCCAGCAGGGAAGCGGAGTCTCATACATCCAGGATCCATTTGTCGACTGATATCTATATGCATGCAACCAAAGGACAAGCTCGTCAGCACTGGGGTCCGCAAATATGTCTTTGGCACAACTGGAGCATTTATCAACGACCTTTTGACCCCTATTCACATTTGAATGATCTTGCAAATCTTGAAAGGCTCTCCTGTTTGCTTTCTCATTCTGTAGAGTAAGCATCAGGGTTCGGAATAAACCATTGTTGTACAAGTTGTCATTCTCAATAGGATAACCTAGAATCGCCAAATGCTTTCTGATTTGATGAGTACGGCCTGTCAAAGGAGAACCTTGAGAAATTATCAGTCTAACACACTCTCATGAATCCTTGGAACAACTTACATAGAACGATCGACGACTTGTCATTGTGCTTCAGGCACTTAAACACCGTTTTACAGTCCTTCGTTTCGCCTTTGCTCTTTTCGTAATGTTGGTAATCCAAACGAGCATTCACATCAAACAGAGGAGTATCGCATGTAAGCTCTCTTTTTCAGTCAGTTATCTCCTTGTGAATGTTGTAATTTCTGATACTTACGAAGGAAAGATTCCCTTAACCCGTGCAACATACTCCTTTTGAACGTCACGATCTCGCATTTCCTTGGCCAATGACGATATCTTTTCGGTATTTTTAGCAAGTATAAGTAACCCCGACGTAAGCCTATCTAGACGGTTCAGAGCTTGACCGTCAGTTCTTGTTCATCTTGGCGCTTAAAACCTTCAAACACTTACGATAGACTTCACGACCCAGCTGTTCATACAGCATCTGAGTAACCGTATTTAAGAAATAGTTACCACCAGGATGTGTCGGTATCCCCGAAGGTTTATTGATAATCACCACATCGTCGTCCTGGTAGACAATTTCAATCTGTAGAATGTCCGGTATGGGCGTCTCATGCCTATGAAACTTATACCATAACACATCTCCGTGAGACAGTATCTCATTTTCCAGATGAGAGCCCCTTATGACGATTCCTTTTTGAGTTTGGCCCTTCTCCAACCAGATTTCATCATTTAGGACCGCATCAACCTGAGCTTTGGTTAGACGGACATTGTTCAAACCTCCATGATCCAAGAGCACTCTTACGAAGTAATTAGGAGATAGAAAGACAAACTCAGATGTAACAACCTCTGACACGGTTCTACCAAGCCATCTTCCTTTACAAATGACATTGTTGATGACATAGCTTGGAATGACCTTCCTTAGCCCTCTATCAGACGTATATGACATCAGGAATCAAACATCTCTTGGAGCTGTTGTTGAACAGATATAGGCACATGATTACGGTTTTTTAGAAGAATTAAATTAGATTAAATATTATTATATGCACATGGTCATTGTTGAAGACCTGCAAACACCGTCATATGCATCCGGAGCCAGCCAACTAATAGAAGAAGAAAACAAATAGAGCATCAGACGTCTAAAAATCGGTTGTCCAATGCTCGATCCACCTTTCTCTATGATATTTTTTGATCATTTTTTTTGTTTTTCGTAAAGTCATAATACAGGAACCGAATTCATTAACCATCAACGAGTTGAGCGTCGAACACAAGCAGGCTAGAAACAGAAGAGACTCTTTAGAGGTCAAGGTTGAGTTTGCGGGGGATTTCCCACGTGTTTTCTTGGTTGGTGAAATGTCCATAAGACGCAGTCTTAAGGTAGATGGGTCTAGCCAAGTCGAGGTCTCTGACAATGACACCGGGTCTCAAGTCAAAGTTCTTTCGGATAACCTCCACCAACTGCGTAGAGGAGTACTTAGAAGTTCCGTAAGTGTCGACAAAGATTGATAGAGGCTCGGCTACACCGATAGCATAAGAGAATTGCACCAAAGCTCGCTTGGCAAGACCAGCTGCCACGAGGGACTTGGCAACCCATCTGGCAGCATAGGCCGCAGATCGGTCAACCTTGGAGAAGTCCTTACCAGAAAACGCACCACCTCCATGGGCACCCCATCCACCATAGGTGTCGACGATGATTTTACGGCCGGTGAGACCAGCATCACCTTGAGGACCTCCAATGACGAATCGTCCAGATGGTTGGATATGATATTTGGTGCGTTCGTCCAGGAACTTGGCGGGAATCACCTTTTTGACGATTTTCTCGAGGATCTCTTTTCTGAGGTCTTCAGTGGAAATCTCCTCCGCGTGTTGGGTAGAAATAACAACGGTATCAACACGTTGGGGGATGGTTGCACCGTTATCATTGATGTACTCTACGGTGACCTGAGTCTTGGTGTCAGGTCTCAACCATGCCAGGGTGCCGTCTCTTCGGGCGGCGGCCAAAGCGGCGTTCAGCTTATGGGAGAGAATGACTGTGAGAGGTAGCAGTTCCTCGGTTTCATTGGTGGCATAACCAAACATGATACCTTGGTCACCGGCTCCCAAATCCTCCAAGGCCTTCTCGTAATGAAGACCCTGAGCGATATCGGGGGATTGCTGTTCAATAGCAACCAACACATTACAAGTCTTGTAATCGAAACCCTTGTCAGAATGGTCATAACCGATATGTTTAATGGTGTCACGAATGATTTTCTGGTAATCCAAATGGGCACGGGTGGTGATTTCTCCAAATACCATGATCATACCGGTCTTGGAAGCGGTTTCACAAGCAACCTTGGATAAAGGATCTTCCTTAAGACAAGCATCAAGAATAGCATCGGAAACTTGATCGCAAATCTTATCAGGGTGCTACAAAAGGTCAAAAGTTAGTACACATGTTGCTCATCCCATCCGATCTTAATAGAAGCAAAACATACTCCCTCACCGACAGATCTAAAAAACACCTGTTAGTATATATATATCTCAAAATCTAATGGGCATTTTCCCTCTACTCTCCCCCCTGAACTACCAACCAACACGTGCCTCAATCACTACTAAGGTTGCGGCGGAGGAGAGTCTCAACCGGGAGACTATGAAAACCCACAAACATTAAACAAGCATTAAACTTACTCGGAGGTGAAAAAGAAGGTCTCAGTCGAAGCAGTCATTCTATCAAGAAACTGTTGTTGATTGTGATTATTCGGTTGCAAAATCTCTAAAGGGATCCCTCACGCCTTTTAAAGGATCTACCCCTCGAAAAAAAAAAAAATTTACTTCGTTCTCAATAGCCCAATCACGCAATGACACGGCCGCAGTCGTTGGGACTTTTTGACATGTGAAAATCTTTTACTAAAATTCCCGCGTTCCTTAAAATGGAACATCACTAAGATCCAACCAATGATCTTTCAACCTGTAGTCCTGCACTTCTTTTTAATATTGAATGTTCTTTTGGTTTTTCTCCATTTGTTCAAACTCTCCTTCAGTTGAGTTTCACGCACGAGGCCCAGCTCCCAAAAATGGAACGTAGTTTTCCCAATTTGCGCCGTTGACGGTGCGGCTCAACATTTAGCGCCAACTTCCCAACCCAAAAAGGTTCGTAGTTTCTTCCACTAAAACCACAACTCGATCACGTGCCCATGTAAGTGAAGCTAATTTCGCGTATCGAACGCGCGAAATTCCGCGATTCACGCACACAAGTGAAACCACCACGGAACGATCAACGAAGGATCAGAGGCCGTGGGACATCATCTACTGAATCTGACCGTCTAATTTTGATCTCATGTATTACTGCTGTTAGTGCTGTGGTAAAAACCGTTGGTTCTGACGATTGACCAACATATGAGTAACTTTGACATGTCTAAGCGTCGGATCGTGGTGGAATGGGGGTTTGGCAGAATAACTCAATATTGGCGAGGTCTAAACAGCAGAGAACATCAGAAAATAGGGACCACCTGCGTTGGAGCACAGTACGCTGTGGCCACAATACTGACAAATTGCTTGGCTTGTATTAGGCGGACGGCATGTGCAGATACTTTTGACTGTGACGCCCCGCCTCTGGAAGAGTACCTTCGAACTCTGGCAGAACTCCCTCACACAGATGAGGACATGATTGGAATAGACGTTGGTATTGCTGAAGAAGAGGATGAAGAGGATGATGCCTTCAACTCTGAAGCACGATAGCGTTGATAGCTTAGTAGCCGATAGCTGCCTAGCAGGTTTTTGAACATAACCACACACTTTCGGGGGAGTGTTTCCAGCTATCAAAACCCAATTAGGGGTCTGCAAAATCAAAGAGCAGAAATGTCAGCGAAAATTTGCGATCCATCTTCAGTTCAGTTCTAATTCGCGATAATATAAAATTCATGTACGTAGCTAAATTATAAGGTTAAAGAAAGTGGCCCTCTATTGACTGATAGTCTCTCAGGTCTCCGCATGTAATCGTTGCCTAAGAGTACATTAAAACGACCCACATAGTAATTTTGCCGACCTCTAAATCTAGATTTAGAAGCTGACCTCTAAAATAGTCAGAGATGTTCGTGATAATAATAATAATAATAATAATAGTAGTTAACAATAGTAATTAATATAAGATTAGTTTGTGATGGCGATGTTCTGACGCAGGTTGGAGGATTTAGTGTCGATCCGAAAAAGCAAGAAGCATACACCACAGATTTAACTCAAGGGTCCAGCGAGGGAATGTCTAGCGGTGTCGCCAAATCTCGTCGCTAGGTCCATAAACCTGTAGGGGGAGATCATACGGCATACGGATCGAGATTACCGTAGAGCCAGCATATTCACTGCCAATCTCACTCTCTTCGAGACGGTCCTTCCTATAGGAGGGAATAAAGTGAACCTTGTCACCTTCATTCTGCTGGAATAGCTTGGGGTGGATTAGAACCCCGCATTCGTATGACTGAATCCACTGCCTACGGGTCTTTTTGTTAATCGTACCCCACGATTGTTTGGACAGGTTTGCTGAGGTGAGCAAAAACCAGCTTAGTTCCTTCGCGGAATTTATCGACTTCAAATAAGAATTGATATGCGGAGCAGCTGTCTCACGCCCAGCTCTTGTGGCTCTCCAGCACCTAAATAGAGGGGCCAGATAATCTGGCGTCGGGTCCGGCGAGTAGTGGATCAAACTACCTGAGTTAAAGCCATTGATAGAATTTATTACGTCTTGCTTGGTTGGATATACAACTCTAACTGGCGACGGGCCAGTTTCGCGGGAATAGAAGTGCTCGCCGTTAAGGGCAACCTTCAAAATCGGAGTCACAAACGTGTCGTTTTTGGCCTGATTTCCAATTGACGAGACTTGGATGGCTATCTCGCCCGTTTTATCGTCCTGGAGGTTTGAAATTTCTCTCCGAAGACGACATATGCCCACATTTTCGTAGATCTTCTCCGAGGGACTATAGTTCCCCGGAACAGAACAAACAAAAATGGCCCTAATAGGTGTAAAATCAAACCATTTCAAAAGGCTCGCGAGCTTGGTCATTTGAGGCATACGATATGACCTGATATACGCGATAATGTCTTGTTCAAACTGGCTTGGAGGACTTAAATTCGCCTTCCTGTGTAAACGCGGCGATCTCCAGATGCCCTGCGTCATATTCCTAGGATCGCACAAGTCAGTATCAAAAATAGAACTAAAACACGTCAACACTTACGCCCAGTCAAACGGGATCATATTCGCGGTATGAACCACAATCTGAAGTTGCTGCTCCTTTTTATCATCACCAAACAGAAGAATCATAAGCTTCGAATGATGCGTGGCATACGGTGACGGCAACTTCATACTCACCAGTTCGACATTATCAGGGTATTCGTATTTCTGAATAGCCTCAATGTATATATCATTCGCGTAATTTGTCCTATCCTTATAACCATGAATAAAATGTGACTTAACTTTTGGAATACAATATTCGTGCAAATGTGACAGAACCCAATGAATATCATGCAGAAAGTTGAATTGCCACTGGAGATATTAGAAAACACTCTTGGAAAGCCAGTTGATAAACTTACCATCTCTGTGAGATCTTCATGTCCAAGTATATCGGAAAGTGTCAGCGCATCCCGGTTTTCCGAGTCTGATAATTCTTGCACTTTCGACAAGTGAATTGGCGACTCGAGAATTTTGACTAATGCTTTTGAATCCTCCAAATCGTCTTCAGTAGGCCGAAATCGCTTCAATGGTCTTTCATTCATGTTGAGTGGGTCTGGAGAAGTTATTTCTCCCTGTAAAATCTCAATCACACCATCTTACCAAACTCAAAGCCACGCCGCTTTGCGATGAGTAACCTGTCGAAACTAAGAGCTGCCTGTATGTGGCCGATCTTGGAATGATTTCATTGCTCATCCGGTCGACTTGCATGAGTTGGAAATGTAATTTCAAGTTTTGATACAAATTCGGCTGCCTTTGGGAAACATGGACCTATCGAGCTGCAGGAGGAACACAGTTCAAGATATGATAGTCCGCTGAAAGATATTCAGTTCGATTGCTCTTGAGTCCCGGAATTGAGTTAGCGAGCAAATAGCGCCTTCGAGTTCAGAGTCCTCGGATACATAAGTTTTTAGCGTGATATTCTCCATGATGAAGCGCATTGCAAAAGCTGCCTTTTAATGAGAATTTACCATTAACTTATAGCCATAATGTATTTTGCAAGATATCAAACAGTAGTGCAATAGGCTCATTCTAGATCTCAGTCATCAACCTCGGCTGTCTAGCGCTAAGCTATTTCACCCTTTCCCTAGACCCAGTTTCGTATAAGCGGCAGTGATTGAGATTTATACCGTCATAAAATGCCTCGAAGTAGAATGTTTCAATAAAAGCAGTTGCTGTTGAGCCTTAGCCAAGCAAAGCATTATTCTATTAACATCGAAATTGACCGTCAGGTGTAACGCAACAAAAATAAAAAACTTCAAGTCATAGGATTCAAAAAGGCAGCCTCCCAGAGGACGGTAGATTATCTGAAGACAAAAGTGTGTCGATAGAGGGTTTGAATCTAGAAGCACTTTAGCGAGATTCTACAGCATGGGATCTGTTCAAATGTTTTAGCTAGCCACGGCATTGTAAATTTCAAATACCACCAATCGTCTTAAGTCGAGAGAGACGGATCAAGAACAGGATACTTTTCTTCTTGACTTTGGACTAGTTTACTATACTGCAGAATATCCTCAACTGTGATCGAAATGTATGGCAAATCGTGCCAGACGATGGCGTCTGATGGATATGAACCTGGAAGTTTGAAAAAGACAGCAATTCATTTCCATGTTTACTCGTACTGTGTCTAAGCTTTGACATGTGAGCGTCGGGGCGATATTGAGTCCAGAAACTCTAAGTAGCAATTTTAGCCGTTCTGGTACCTTCATATTAGGTCCACCGGCTGTCGGACAATTGGCATATCTAATGGGTTACAGACTCTCAGGGGCACAAAAACTTTCGTCAGAGTATGGAGGGTTATAAAGCAAGGTCAGAAAACAAGTCTATCAAAGGTATGAGGGCAAACAATCTCATCAGAGACGGAAAATGGCAAATTCGTGCTCAAATGATGATATACCGACACTTTGTATCATGATGCAGTAGCTGATGATCTCAGTTTGGAATCGCGAAGGTCTTTAGCGACAAAAAGAAACAAAATCTCCGTGAGACCAGTCATTAGAGTCTCATAGACGGACAGATAGACAGACAGATAAGCTCAGATAGTTTTGGGTGCATTGGCAACACTCAAACTTAATAACTTATCATCTTCAACTTTGGGATTGAACTTGAAGTAACAAATTCTCATAACATTACTACTAAAACTAACAAATTGTACGCTGTAAATAACGTCACTCCCAGCCCACGTAGTTGCGTCCAACCACGCGGTACACCGAGACCTCACCGCTCTTGAGGTCGCTGAGCTTGTAACTTTCCTGCTTGATGCGGTTTCTACCGGCCGGCAGCTCATGTACGCGGATCTTCTTCTTGGTCCCATCCCACTCGTACACGATGCCGAGGTGGATGTAGTCGTCGCGGCCCGCTTCTGCGCTGTATTTCTGATGCAGCCCTCCCTTGTGGCCCTGGAACCGCGCGTTCTTGAACGCAATCACGTCTCCTGGCCTGATTTCATCGTACTGCTTGACTGTGGCATTGGCCAAGTTGTCGTAAATCAATGCCCCATGCGCACGCGCGCCCACCGACGGCAAAGCGCCGGGAACTTGCTTGATGATGGTCTGCACAAATTCGCCACCGGTAAACTGCTGGTTCTGTGCCCTTCCCGCAAGATCAAGCACCTTGCGCCCGAAATTCCGGTGAGCATCTTCCAGCTGGTCCTGCCGCCAACTAGGAGGCGGCGTGTGGTTCTGCTCAAACGAAACTGTGTGCACCGGATCATGCTGCTCATACCGCACCGTTAGGATTGTCTGTGAATAGTCCCTGTAAAGTACATATACATCCCGCGTAATCAATGCCCGCCCACCGCGCTTGGTAGACGTGCTATCCTCCACCTCGTAAACAACATCCTTCATGCCCGCTATCGCTGGCGGAGGCGCGTTCGGCTGCACCCACCACTGACTCGACAGCTCGAAATCGAGATCGTGCGCAATAAACAACGTCTGGCTGCTGTCCAAGGACGCTTTGCGGCGCCCATAGTCCGCAGACACCCTGGACTTGCCGCCTGTAGACACCCTCGCGATCGGAGACCCTGCTCCTTCAAGAACAGGGGCAGGTGCTGCAGGAGGTGGCGGTGGCGGTGGGGCATGCGCTCGCGGTGGAGCAGATGAAGGAGGCGGGTGGCGAGGAGGCTCGTTGTATTCGTCCATCGTGTCCTCCTCCTCAAAGTCTTCGCCGTCAGATGAATCGTCAGATACCCCCTGACTGGGCGAAATGGGCATTGCCATAGGAATCGGTGGCGGTGGAGGCCTGAACTGAGGTGACAAACCGCTATCACCCACTACACTAGGCTCATCTGTGGAAGAAATCAGCGCATTAGCATCAGTGTCCTCGTCTGATTCGTAGCCCGTCTTATAATCCGATAGCTCTTCCCTCGGGTCTGAAATCGACGGCCGTGCTGGTGCCTGAGGAGGTGGCGGCGGCGGTGCCGACCGTGCCGGAGGAACCATACTGTGTCGCTTTTGCAGAGAAGGAGACGACTGTCCTGGACCTGCCGTAAATGTACTGGGCCTTCGGACCTCGGCCCCAGAAGGATAATTATGTTCTTCAGTCTGCCTTCTAATTGGAGGTGAGCTCAACGGTGGCAGAGGAGGAGAGGTCACTGGCGATCTGGGGCCCTGGCCAAGAGGCATACCAGTGGGAGGCATAGGAACTGGGGGCATCACTCTTGACTGCCGCCTATCAGACGGAACAGGTGGTGCACCTCCGGGGATCGGAGGAGGCGCTCTTCTAGACGCATAATCTTCAATTGGTCTATAACTTTCCTCTGATTCGGTCTTTTCATCATCTCCCAGCTCATCCTCAATAACCTCATCGGTAGTATTTTCACGAGTAGTATCGCTTAAAATCGTATCGCGGTCTGCTGAATCGCCCTCCTTCGGCTGCTCGATCTCGACTTCTAGTTCTGACTTTGGAACCGCGGCAGCGACAGGTACCGGGGGCGGCGGAGCACGCGTCTCCCCAGAAACATGCTCAGATTTTCGTCGCTGTAGTGCCGCAAGAGCGCCAGGATCTGCAAACGGAAGCATTGGAACCGGCGGTGCCGTCATAGTCTCACTTGATGGCTCCTCATCTTCTGTCTTTGCTGCCTTTTTCTTCTTTGGCTTAGCGGGTGCCGGTGCCGGACCACCAAACCCACCACCCATAATCATGCCCAAGTTCATGCCCATACCACCGGAGATTTTTGCCATTCTCTCTCGAAGTGCAATACGTCTAGCCTCTTCCTCATCTTCCTCATCCGGCTCTTCGTCCTCGTCCTCATCTTCTTCATCATCACCGTCCTCTTCTTCTTCCGCAGCCGCTTCGTGAACGAGGCTTGCTGCAACCGAAGGACGGCGGGGATCCGCCTCGGATTGATCCTTATTTTGTGCTTCATCATCAACTTCGTCCTCACGGGATCCTTCAGCAACATCGCCAAGAGAAGTGCCAGTCAGGTGCTCTTGGAATTGACGTCGATCACCAAAGCTTCCTGATCTGCGACTGATGGGTGAGGTAGGGGCGGCGTCCAAGTCCAATCCAGAAGCAATTGAGCCTCCAGTCTTGTCCTGTTCAAGGCCACCTCGAGATTCACGAGATAGGGTGCGGCGCACAGGCTCCATACCAGGCGATTTAGCCAAATCATCCTGTGCGGCAGCAGCATCCTTTTTGGCCTGGGACTTCTGTTTTTTACGCAAAGCAGCTGCTTCGACCTTGTCCTGTTCGTCCTGTTGTTGCTTTTGCAACAACTTTATACGATCTTTCAGACTCATCTGAGGCACAACTTCCTCTTCTTCGTCTTCTTCCTCCTGTTGGTTTGCCTTGTCATCATCCCTGTCGGGTTTCTCGGAAGGAATTGGTGGAGGTGACTTCACTTTAGGGAAATCAGGCACATAGGAGCTAGGTGTAGGGACATAGGGTTTATTGACGAAGGAGCTAGGTTTTGAAGGTCCTTTTGGTACTGGAGGAGGGTCATTTTGAATGTTGAAGGCTGCGATTCTATCCTGGAATGCATTCCTAACTTTCTTGGGCACCTCACCGGTCGGCTGTAGGGCGGATGACTCGTCCTTGATTTCAAGTTTCTTCAGCTTATCTCCCACAGGAATCGGTTCTGGCACTTGTGGTTTAACAGCCGGAACACGAGGTTCCGAAACCCCTTCACCATCCGAGTTGAAACGGTCCGAATCGTCATCTTCATCCACGTCATCTTCTTGAAATGATTGTAAAAGTGTACTTTTGGAAGATTCCGGGACTTGAACTTTGGCAATGACTTCAACGAAATTCCGGGGAAACATGCCAGACCTGCCAGGTTTACTAACAAGGGATCCACTTAACCAATCATCATCCTCAACGGCATCCACATTAATTTCTTGACCTACATCGAAAACCAAATCATCCGGATGATCAGACTTGTAAGCATAGATAGCACGAACCTTGAAGGGAGGTGAAGGCTGTGCCATTACTACTAATGTTTAACAATGCAATTATTCCCTCTCCTCCCGAACTATCGCAAGAGGAGTTGCAAGCTAGAATTTCAGAACTGAAAGACAATTCAATTATATTTCAACACGCTGACCCGTATGTCACTCAGACACTCAAAGTCTATGTTCAAAGTGGTGATAATGAGTGGTGTTGGCAGGTTGCGGAGAAGCTCTATTATTCGGTAATATTCAAGGCGGAACGGCCTTTACGGGTAGCTTAGATTATATAATAATGTACTAATCGACCAAATTATATATACATATTTTTCCTGATTTGGATGAACATAATAAGACTGATTTTGTTTTGCGGGAAAGTTCCTTGGCCAGTACTGATTGGATATTAAGTAAATATGCCTTCTGGGATGGTGAGATTCCCACTACTTTGCGTCGCCATTCTTCTGGAACGTCTGGTGCTGTGGTGAGAATTGCATCAAGTATCTCATCTTTAACATCAAGACAATATACAGGAGCACTGGATAATCCGTCGAAGAATTGGGTAACTCCTTCTCGACAAACTTCTTCCAGTTGCCATAGATTCTTCTTTCCTCCTTTGATTTTGCCAGACTCGGACAATATGGTGATTTTGTTATTGGGACCACTTTTTGAATCCATCACATTGCTCTCCGAGTTAACAGCTAACATTGTTGGACTCTCAATTCCCCCCTCATGAAGGGCCGAAGACGAAGAAATAAGCTGCCGATGTGCACTGTTAGATCTGTGATAGTTAGCCATTTCAACCGATAAATGCGGTATAAGCTCTTCGATTGATAGATCAACATCAGTCTTTTGTGCCAAGTCCTTTACTCGAAGCGGCTTGTAGTTGCTTGACACCGAGAAATTGTTCACCTGCTTGACCACCACTACCCAATTGATAGAATCCTTTATCGCCATATTCACAAGGTTCTCAGCAGAATAGCACTCCCCTACGATATCTGCCTTTATTCCATGAGACCATAGATCCCTCAAAATATCCAAGCATAACCCCCGTATATTCGACTTGTTGAAACTCGAGATCAGCACATCACACCTCGGCTTCATCCAACTTAATGCTTCATCAATAGCCTGCGTCCGTTTAGCACCCTTTCTCGATAACCTCTTGATGGCAGAATCTCTGAAATTAATCATTCCAGCAGTAATCCGATCAAGCGCAAGATTGAACCCCGTAGCATGGACGGTGCCAGAATCCAGAACGGAATGACGGAACTGTTGTATCAAACTATCATAACGTCCTCCTGCCGCGATAATTCCATACTCACTGTCATCCACAACTGCCTGGAACATTATACCCCCCAAGAAGAAGGCCTCGTTATTGTGGCTCAGAGGAGCAAAATATACCTTTTTGGTAACCCCCAGCCTGTGCAACAATCCAACAACCGTCTTGATGTTGAATATGGCGTCGCGGAAGCTTTTTGGAAGCTCGGTGCCTTCGATCTGTTTCAAAAGCCTTGATTCAGCCTTGTTGACCTCATCACGAAACCCAAATAATTCCAAGTCATTAAGTGCGGTCGATGCCAGACTGAACTTGGAAAGAAGCTCATTTTTCACATCAGCCTTCGCAGGTCGCTGTCCCATCTGACCCAGCAATTTCAATGCAGACGACTTCTGTGGCGCCGTGAATGAACAGTAATCCAAAACCGTATGTAGAACATCTGAGTGGTTGATATGAAAAGATATACCACTCGACTTAAAGCAAGGAAACATGTCCAATACCTCATCCAAAACTTTGATTGTCTCGGCCTCATGGAACAAAAGGTCAGCGGAATCGGTCGTAACAATGTCAAAATCTGCTTCATTATGAATGCTCGGGTGCAATCCAGGATTCTCTTTATCAACCCGATAAACTGTCCCGATCGAATACGACTTCTGGAAGCTAGGCGCAGTATCTGCCAATCGCCTGGCAAACGGTAGCGTAAGATCGTATGGCAACTGCAAAATATTCCCTGTACGATCCATTAACTCGACGACTGTATTCGAGTAGTGCACAGATCGCGGAAAAATAGCAGACCTCTCAGAGTTCTCAACAGCCCCATGCTTCTGGAAAACCGAAGTAACTGCTTCAACGACACAGGATTTAACCAGACTGTCCTTTGTGTCGAGTGTTCTATTCCAAGATGCGTTACCTTTGCGCCCCTTTATCCGGTCATACAAGATCCTGTTCGCAGAGCTCAGCGGCCTGGAAAATATGGCATTGCAAGCTTCAAAAAGCCACGGCGAATTTGGATCCGGATCTACCAGTTTGCGTAATGCCTCCCTCATGATCTCGTCTTGCTTAGGAAGTGGTATAAATCCCGACTGCAAAAGCTGGGATGCCGCAGGTCTCTGATTAGGCGAATGATCCAAGAGTGATCTTATCACTTTTCTTTCAGTGTCATACTTAGGAAGTGCAAAATTCCTAGGAAACGTTATCTCCGGTAGTCTCAGGCTTCTGAGCATAGTAACTCTCTCCATAGCAGTCTGCATCGGGAAGACCATTTCAAAAAATATTATGCCCAGCGAGTACATATCCGCCTTCTCGTTATACGAAACGTTTTTACCGGAGCTCTTGAGGAAAACCTCATCAGCAACGTAAAGTGCTGTTCCGACATCACCCGTCAAATCATCTCCATTGTCTATTGACGACAGCTGCGACGGGCCCGATAGGAGTGGGTTCTGCCCTACGCTCTTTGCAAGCCCAAAATCACCGACCTTAACGTTTTGAGCTTCATCAATGAATATGTTCATCGGCTTCAAATCCCGATGGATGATACCTTGAGAGTGAATATGACTTAATGCTTCTAAAATTTCACGGAACAGTCTCCAGTATTCGTCCGGATTCGAATATAAGCCCTCAGAAATCAGATCTGACAAAGTGTGCTTTTCGCAATATTCCATTTGAATGAATAGAGTGCTCCGTGGCTTTGCCACTCGTTTCTCCCTCAGTGCCGGTTTCATATCGTCACGAGCTTGAGAACTTTCAGAAGAGTAAGAATCTTCACTGGCATCATCGGCCGTATCGTTCTCATCCGAGCTGCTACCGAATTGCACTTCGGGATATCCATCACGGCCACCTTGAGACGACATGAAATCAATTGATGCCCCAAGAGATATATCGTTAAAATTCAGACCACTCAGAGACCGTGAGATCGAAGAGGAATTGGTACCATCCTTGTCAGATGATTCGCGGCTTTCTTTGCTTTCGGTTCCATTCGTCTCTTCATCATCACTTTCATCCTCTGCGGACGTGAAAACGGCATCATCCATGCGAGAGTAATCATCTTCCAGCCACGCAGTGAAATATCGAACTACGTATTGGTGATTTAATCGTGACAGTAGATAGACTTCCTGAAGGATATGAGTCAGCTCATCCGAGGTCGCCTGGACCTTTTTAACAGCATACCATCTGCCATCAACTTTGTTTCTCGCCTTCACTACTTCACCAAACCCTCCACGTCCCAGGACAACACCCTCATCAAAATCGTTGACGTATCTAGAGAACTTCGTCAAAGGGTTCACTGAATGGCCTTCGAGGGAGAGGCTGTGTCGGTATCTCGTACTGGAGCCAGACCTTGTACGAGATATATGTGGCAGAGCCAAAGAACGCGCTACAGAAGTGTTTTGGAGAGGACTGTTTCTTGGGTGATTCCGAGCAGGAACAGAGATATCAGATCTCAGGAACTGCGTAGGAAGCAGATCGAATGCTGAGGGTCTCTTTTTGGGAGAAATCTCAAACATACGAGATAAGAAATCCTTAAGCGAATCCGGAATGTCGGCCGAATCGATATAATCCGACGGTCGCTCAAACTCGTTAACAACTGCTTTACCAGCAATCATCTTGACAAAGAGAACTCCAAAACTCCAAACATCCGTTTTGCGGGTTTGTCTTGCGCCAGGGTTACTGAGCTCGGGAGCGGGCCAGTTAACTGGCAGAGAAATTGAAGTCGTGGATTTTGTAAATGGATGTTGTTCATTCAATTCAATCAACCGAAGACCGTACGAGACGGCACCCAGTCTCACGACAGTTTCTCCGAGCTCTTTATTTCGGAATAGCATAGCCGTCTCGATACTCAAATTCTTATGTAGAAGCCCAGCTTTGTGTATTGCCTCCAGACCCTCCAGGATTTGGATTGCCCAAGTCCGTGCAATTTTTAGGCTAACGCTATCGACCGCGTCAAGCAAATCAGCAATAGTTCCTTTCGGAGTGTACTGGGACAATATCTGGATTCCCCAACCGCCGGAGGGCTTTCTGGTAATCTTGGACTCATAAAGAGGGACGAGGTACTGATGTCTGAGTTCTTTTAGCTTTTCCAGTTCGGACTCCAAGCCGTAGAGAAGATTGCGGCCTTCCATGGTAGTCCAGAATGGCTCATCCAGGTCGATTTCACAGAGAAGCAATAGAAAATCATCCTCTATTTCATTTGTGTCATGCAAATACGGCTTGACGATATAATTTCTTCCAAAGAAGTTGGATGTGGTCGGGATCTTGCCTCCGACTTGACGGAACTTGATTAAAGAGCCGTTTGATCTACGGGCAGTCACCACGCGATCAAATGTAACAATGTCCTCGTTCTTATCTTGGATAATAGGGATAACGTCTGTAGCATTATTCTTCTCTGCCAAATTTCGAGCATCCCGTTTGTTGCGCCTGGAGAGTTCATCCTTGACCATTTGATTGATTGTGCGTTCCTCCTCTTCTTGCAAAAGTCTTTTGGCTTCTTTTGCTTCCTCCTCTTCCTTCTGACGTTTCTCTTGTTCAGCTTTCAGTCTGTTAAGACGGGCTTCTTCCAAGCTCGACCCTTCCTGGCCCATTCTTTCATATTCGATCAACTGGTCTTGAACATTTGAGGTAATCTCGAAAATCATTTCCTGTCCAATGAGACGTTTCGTCTCTTGATCCACAAGATGTCTTATCACATCGACCTGTTTAGGATGTAGGTTCTTATGATCTATAATCTTGATCAAAGGAGAGGATTTTGGGTATGTGGCGGTCATTGATACTTTTATCTCAACTGCCAATGTATTATCGGATTCACCAGTTGATTTCAACCAAACTGTGAAACAGGGAGGTGGTTCTTTCTACATCAAGTGTGCTGGTTAATGACACTGTCACTTTCAAAGCAATATCCCTCAAATTAAAGATAACTTACATTCCAAGCACTTGCTTGCGCTTGAGTGCAATCCTGGAAATCATCCATATAGATAGCCTTGAGTGCTTCGACTTCATTTTGTTGTATTTCTTTATATTCTTCTTCGGGACGCATCGTTTTATCATACAATGCGTGGATCCAGTGTGCCAAAGCAGAACTATCATTGCTCAATTAGTTTCCTGATCCTCTATCAAAGGCATATGTTGGGTGTTTTGCTTAGCTTACTCTCTTGATAGAGCTCAAGCAGACATTGGTCGACTCAAACAGGATAGTATTCAGCAAATGTGTGGAAAAAATTGGTATAATTCACCTAAAGGAAAAGGTCCTACTCCTATATGTAAGTCGGATCCAATTTACACGGTTCGAAAAGTCCTATAGTGATGGCAAATAAATCAAGATCGAAGTCGATTAATCTGCGGATTAGTTCTACTGGTTATCTTACTGTTCTCTCATCTCAAGATTATCAACTCCGCAGGCCCACCAAACGAAACGAACGACTTGTTAAATTCAATATGAGTGAAACACACTAGCCGACTTGACTTTATTTGACCTGGTACCGGTTGGAATATAAGAATATAAGAATAACGCTACACCTGATTCACTCAGATACTATCTGGACAAACCACAAACGATCCACTCAGTATCAATACTACTACAACGCCCTCAGATCAGATCAGATCATTTCATACCGATACATCTACCCGAAGGCTTCTCTCTGGTTTCATCAAAAAGGTTGTTGTCATGTTTTCCTAGAATAAACACCACGTTTTGGATGATATTACTACTACTGTTCTACAAGCCTCGTGCAATTTTGAGCCGCAAATTGTAAGTCACAAGCCGCGAGGTATGGGGCGTCAGCCGTCAAATGTATGGCGCTTTCGGAAATATTGAAATATTCGGAAACCAATATGCCGGAGGAGGTTTCAGTCGAGTCACAGAGATTCTGTTAACCAATCTGGGTTCTTAGTCCTCCTCATTAGCTGGGTTGTCTACGTGTCACGTCCATTGGCCATATCCTTCATACCTAATTGTTAAATCATATTATCAATATTCTCTATCGTACTCATATATTTCCTAGAAACAATATATACGATTACATAAGAGTATTTTTACCAGATGCACCGCCAAGAGTCCTAGCAAATTGGAATTAAACTTACGAGTATAGTCATAACTGAATAGAGATTTGTGTGTGTCACCCGTTGTGAGTGTTAGGCAGGGGCAGTGGGCGGCGCGGCGCCCCTTTAATCCCCCTTTGACGCCCTTTGACAGCTGTAAAATAACACGAACAAAGCTTGGATCTTAAAACTATCTACCAATATAGATTAAGATAATTTTCTTTATTTAGGAGATTATTTCCCAGCCTGATTCCCAAATAAAACCTTTACATTTCCGTTTTATTGAATTATCGCGTTTCCTGTTCGAAGTTGTATAACTAGAATCCCCATTTGTTCACAACAAACGAAGAGGGTAGGAGCAGAAGTAGAAAGTAGCGCTAGTTTTGAGTTTTAGATACACACATTTTGTTGGGAATGTACAAAAAGGGGGTTTGGGCATAGCCGTACATATTTGGCATGGCAGGGATCGGCGTCGATCGACAAGTGATCGTTAGGATCAATACCAATTCGGACTATTGGTGCATGTACTGAACCAGATTTTTAAGCTTTGACTGGAATGAGCAATACTTTGGACTCTTGGACTAAGCGCTTGTCAGCACTTTTGATTCAATATCAGGTAGTACGACCAATTGCCATGTTTCAAGCCCTGACTAAAAAGAAAGATACAAATAGCCGAAAAAAATCCACTAGCTATATATATACATAAAGATATCGATTAGTAAGATTACTTTAATTTACTTTATAAAGATTAATCAATGATTCATATAAGTTAACTGATTTGAGGAGATCGTAGAATGATTTATTTTTGTGTTGTTGAATTACCCTTGTCCCATTTGGCTTTGTTAAGGAAGTCCCAACCCCCTGAGAAAGAGATCTTCCCATTTTTTTTACCTTGCGTATTATATATTACGATCTGGAGATTGGCCTTGTTGGATTTAAGAGCTGAGGGTCATTGGAGATCTTGGATATACTATGAATATTAAGTGATTTGTTCAAGGTGGACCAGACTCATTATAAGACCATTGAAAAACGATGTCTGATTTTAACGCGGCTCTCGCATTGTTGAGTTTACGGAAACAAGAGGAAGAGGAGGCAGAGGCACAGAACAGAAATAAAAGGAAGAAGGGATGGAAGGATAATAAGGATGACAAAAAGGAAGTGTTAATATTGCCCAAGCCTATTTCTGGAGAAGGCAAAATGACCAGATCTCGGACGGCAAAAGCCAATGATGATACTCAAAATTACCCGCTGGAACAAGGAGATGATATGAAAGACGATATCCTTACAGATGATGTTATGGATTATCCGAAAAGAGACAGTATGTCGTCTTGATACTTGGTTTGTTTGTTTATATCTACTAACTTTGTCTAGCGTCTTTCCGATCTTATGTGCCTGAAAGTGAGACCTTTAAAGCGGAGCCTCCTGCTGGGGTTCATGTACCGGAGATTGTTCAATTTCCTCTTGGAAGGAAGCCTTTTGCTTGTACCAGTTGTGGAAGATCGTTCTCGCGTAGAGAACATTTATTCAGACATATTGAAACAATGCATCATGCTCAGAAAGGTTTGTATTTATGTCATTGGCAGTTGTTTTTGATCTTTTTCTTTACTAACAATACAAAATAGATTTCAAATGCAAACTATGCTTCAGAGTGTTTTCAAGAAAAGATAATATGATGCAACATTATAGAAACAAGCATGCAAAGGGTCAACAAATAACGACTGAACCAACCACCAAATAATATTATTGAATGATTTCAAGGATCTGAGAAACTTCAAGTCTATGCATGATCTTTATAAATCCTTCATCAGATTCCTTGGACTGGATATGAACCACTGGAACATCAAATGCATATTTGTCATGCCATTGCTGATGCTCCGGCTTGGTGATGTCGATTTCTTGATAATCGAACTTGACACGACTCTGATCCCACGCCTGACTCACCACTGTCTTCGCTGAATCACATAATCCACAATTCGGCCGTGTATATAACGTGATCAGCCGCGCCAACCGTGGTAACGAAGACCGCATATCGCTTCCGAATGAAAGAAGAGAAATGTTTATGTCCTCTCCCAACAATCCCCCCGCCGTTTGTATTGATATATTTATTTAGTAGCCTTTTCTATGAGAATCCATAGATAATTAATTTATAACTAGTCACGCTTCAAGCAGCTCAATGCGTCGTTCACTTCAATGCGTCGTTCACGGGTAGATTGTTGACTTTTATGCTAAGTCACTACTTCTCAAGGTACGGGAATTATGGCTGTACTTGCAAAATGGCCAGTCCCAAAAGATTTGGATATCCTTAGTCAAGTTTAGAATCCTAGGAGAACTACCAGCTGTCACAAATTGAGGCCTTAGCGCCGACATGGGCGCTTCTATATATGTTGGCCAAGTTAATCATTTTTAACTAAATCCGTCGTCTTCATCTAGTTCTCCATCATTTAAGTTCTATACTTGTTAGTCTGGTTTCATAATGAAATCTCTCGTATCAATAACTTACCTCCCCAGCATATGTATTGCTTGATGAGGACGCTGCCACTTCAATTGGTGCAGACCTTCGAGTCTTCTTGGGGGAAACTGCTTTCTTTTTCGATACTCTCGACTTGGGTGCCGGCTGGGCCGCAGCTCGAGGTTTCCTAAACGGGGTCTAGTTAGTTTCTTATCCTAAAATTTCCACTGCGTGTCGACATACCGTGTAGGCTTGGGGGCAGGCTCATCATCACTGGCAACAAAAGCCGGTTCCTCATCTTCGTCATCATCGTCGTAGTGTAAATTCGACGCTTCACCTTCTGATTCTGAATCAATGACGACTCTTTGCGTTTTCATCCTAGTCTGCTTAGCAGCAGCTCTCGTCGGTCGGCTACGAGCCTTCGGTGCTTCTTCTATGCCCGGTGGTGATGCTATAACTTGATCCTCATCATAATCTTCTTCGTCCTCTTCTTCTGTAACTGGGGCTTTGCGTTGCCCCCGTCCTCTTTTCGCTGGAGTCTTTGCATTCTTGACCGCGTCAGCTATGACGGTAACCGATCGCTGACTACCCAATGCTTTTACGATTTCCAGCTCGTCAATGAGTCCCAGCTCAAGCAATCTGGTGACCTGCTGTTCTAAGGAGGAATCAACAAATGCTTTCACTGCTGCCTTATCATCCTTGTCGATGAACTTGGATACGGCATCACCAAGACCACTCTCCAGAAGCATATCGAGCTTCTCCAGCTTCAGGTATTCCTCAACCAGATTCTGAACCCGGACATTATCCAGCGTGAGTCGCTCCATGACCTCCGTGATGCCTGCATCCTCCATCTCTTCTTTGTGCTTTCTCGCACCACCGCCTGACTTCTTTCTGAAATACTGAATCACATCGTTAACATTGGCCACTCGCCCTACAAACCGATTAGAGAACCGTGTGGGGTTTTCAACTTCATAGCCTCCTGAATAATCCACCCGAAGGCGTATTAAAGGTAATGGGAAATCTTCATCTTCCGCATGGGATGCCTGCCAGTCTCTCCTTGATTCTTCTATGAGATTATCCACCTGATTGCATTTGATTAGCACATGTTTCACATGCGGTAGCTCTAATACCTACCTTAGATATCAGCCAACGAGTGACTTCACCCCTATTATCCGGTCCCGGTTTTATAAACGAGTCCGCCGATAGAATGATTGTTTCCATTTTTAAAGGCCGAACGGTCTTGAGTGGTATCTTTTCTAGTTTCGTCTCTTTCCCGGTAATTGTCAATATACCGACACATCTATCACTGCATTAGAGTTTCAGGAAATTCAAAGCAAGATTGAAGCTTCTTACTTTTCAACAGCCTCCCCCTCACACAAACTAGTGGCAACAGAACTTCCGGGCTGAATAACCGCGAACCCTTGCTCCGGATTGGTTACCGGATCAATCAAGCACTCATGCTCGTGGCCCCAGATCACGGTATCCATGAAATCAGGTATAAACGATTCGGGTAGATAGCTTGTGTCTGTATGAGAAGCGCTACGATATAACAAAACTTAGCCAATTTTCCAAACAAAAACATCGAGGAAGATAGAGCATACTGATTTTGATGCACGGCAACAAGATTAAACCATTCATCAAGCATTGTATTGGGTCTGAGGAACTTGACATTTCCACGTCGAAAGGTACGGAACAGTCTTTCGTCTCTGACGTTTGAAATTCCATATAGAGCCAATTTTGTAGTGCCTTTTCTAAGCAGGACAGGCGTGACTGTGATATTATCATTTTCAATCACGCGGCCGTAGTAATTCAACAGTCCTGCTGCCGACAGTATATCCATTGGGGAGAGCATTGCCACCTATAATTAGCCTCTTTTTCCAAGGGATATCACGGTTTGAAGTTACTGACTCCTCCTGAATCATCATGGTTACCACTAATGCCGAATACTGGAATTGCGACATTTATGTTTGGGTCCTCATAATTGACATGATCCAGTCGAACAATTAGTCGGACTTCAAGCACAGAGAGATTATCAGAGATTCCTTACTCATGGTCCAACCCCAGAACACCATGGTTCAAGGTTTCCAGCTCACAGGGTTTGTCACCGAGACATGCCAATCGCAATGATCTAATCACCTCGTATAACGACTTTTTACTGGGCTTGTTGAAATGAAACAAATCCCCTGATTGAAGTATCATATCCACCTATCCATTTAGCTTATAAGATATTCACCAAAGTAAGCTCAATGTGTCATACATCTCTTTCACGGGCCAGCATCATAATTTCATGAAACGTCGCCGCCGCGTCACCACCTCTAATTGGATCCGATTCGTTATAACCCACATGATTATCGGTCGTAAGCAAGATCTTGATTGTATTTGCATCTATCATCACTTAGCATATTCCAGTAGAAACAATTCTGTGTTTAATTCTCACCATCTCGTTGCAACTCCTCGCTCATATTCTGGTGTTTGATGCAGGGCGGGGGCGGATGTTCGGGAATCGGGACACTCGATACATACATACTTAAACTTAATGAATGAGCTTTATAGGGCGTCAATTGGATCGGTTTATCGAAGAGATATTGATAAACGTTCGCAATATGGCCGGAATACAGACTACAGATGGCAGTTACGTGAACAGTCGCAAGTTTTATAGGCTTTATTTTTTGGACTGGGCTACAATATTTGGTTTGGCAATATCGTTCATAGCCCTGGAATTCGCGGAACCATTCCACCGGGAATTCTACTTGAATGATCATTCCATTCAATTTCCTTTTGCCAAGCATGAACATGTACCCAATGCATTATGCATAGTAAGCCGGTTCTGATAATCATTGTTTGTTTGCTCATGAACTAACCTGATATGCGTTTCTTTCAAGACCTTTGGCCAAATAGTACCCACTCTGGTCATTACATTGATACCTGTTCTAATGGGACGTCGTAAAAACCGACTACATATAATCCAAATGTCAATACTCGGCCTAGCTCTGAGTTTCACTATCAATGGTGTGCTAACAGATATCTTGAAAGTGTGGATAGGACGACCCAGACCAGATTTCTTAGCAAGATGCATACCGCGTGAAGGAACTCCTGTTGACAAACTGGTGGGAATCGAGGTTTGTACAAATGTTGATCTAAGCCGGATAAATGAGGGGTTCAAGAGTGCTCCGTCCGGTCATTCTTCAAACAGCTTTTGTGGACTATTATATTTATCACTATGGCTTGCTGGGCAATTGAAAGCATTGAAACCTGGTACTGGCAGTTACAAAATGATCATCTCATTCTTGTAAGTTGAAAGATCCTCTCTCTATACCGTTTGATTCCACTAACTAATTCTTTCCTAGACCTATTCTATTGGCTCTATATGTAGCCGTCAGTCGAACAGAGGATTATAGGCATCATGCAACAGACGTCATGTCAGGCTCAATAATGGGATCATTTATTGCATGGATTTGCTATGTAAGTGGCTCGTTAATGACTACCTTTTCCCCATCGATCTCTAACTCTCTCTAGCGTAAATACTTCCCCCCTATCAACTCTATCCAATCTCAAGATCCTTATACCCTTCATCCTGATAACGGAGAAGACGGCTATGATCTTGTAACTAGTGATACAGAAAATAACTCTATAGTATGATATATACCACTTCTACCTCATTGAATAGACATTAGTAAACGGTTGAAATCCGGGGTTAGTTAATGACCGCCGCACACTTTTGAGCGCCGCGCGGCGTGTGGCTCACACATCACGTGCCACAGTAGCCCTTGGCAACGGGAAATTTCACAGATTTCTACTTCTCCCAACGAAACAGTTCCTTAAGGCTTAAGGGAAGAATATCTAACCGGCCAATCATCACCACGTACAATATCGAATATGGCCGCTCCTATCAAAGATCCATGGGCTAGAAGGTAAAGCCAATTGTATAACAGTTTGTTTATTATTTATTCTAACATCTATGACCAGAGAGGCTTGGAGATATCAAGGTCCTTTCACGAGATTTAATCGATTTAAAGGAGCATTACCAGGATTTGGAATAGGAACAGCCGCATTTATTCTTTTTAATGTCTATGAGCATTTCACTGAGCCAAAGGATGGTGGACATTAGAAAGATAAAAGAAGCCTTGACGCTTATAATGTATTTATTTCTTGATTGATCCCCTTTGTTTGTAACATTTCTCGAATCTGAGATCGTAGGTCACGTGCCCAGATGAAGCCCCTCATGAGGGATGAGTGTAAAGATGAAGTTAATGAACCAACAATATGAATGATTTTTGATTGAAATTTACTATTTAAATGTCCGGATAAGAGATTTGAATTCTCCTACAGTTGTATATATTAAACTTGCTTAAAAATTATAATACAGTTGCAGTACAATCAGTATCAAACAGGTCCAATTTGCACTAATTTATACATAAGTTAATGTAATATTAGATAGATTGATTCTCAGTTATACATGAAACAGGAGGAAAATAAATAAAATAGTCATTGATGGACTCTTCTGTTGACAGTAGTCATTTACATTGTACTTATAGAGTGAAGTACCGCACACGCCGATGGAATTGGAACTGCTTACCAGTCGACTCGCGAACGACTACAGATAAAGGCAGTAAAAGCACCATTTCGCTATCGTGAGGAATTAAGAAAGTAGGTAGGTACGAGGTCAAAAGTAGGGTACAACCCTAAGCAGTCTCAATTTTTGCCTGGTTGGGACGAAATTTGAATTGTGTTTGGTCCCATTTGAGACAATGCTCGCAGTAAATTTCAGTCTATACCTCTGACAAACTTCGTGGATTTTCCCTTTCAAACAGAATCAACACTTACTGTACACCAAGAATCACAAAAATGTCTACAGGATCTGGTGCCTCTGGTAACAAGTTCAGAATGTCGGTATGTTTAAGGTTATTGTTTGAAACTATTTGTAGGATTCGATCAAGTCTGGTAGAGATAGGGATGTTTTGATCTATGATGAAATATTGAATTCCGTATCAAATTTCCCTATCGTGGCCTATATGCTGATGTTATTATGATAAACGACAATAACAAGGTCTCTTGCGAATCTGCAAATGGTTTGGGATATTTTGAATATATTCTAACATTAAAATGTTTAGCTGGCTCTTCCAGTTGGAGCTGTGATGAACTGTTGCGATAACTCTGGTGCGAGAAATCTTTACGTCATCTCCGTTAAGGGAACTGGTGCTAGATTAAACCGTTTGCCAGCTGCTGGTGTTGGTGACATGGTGATGGCCACCGTCAAGAAGGGAAAGCCTGAACTCCGAAAGAAAGTCATGCCAGCTATTGTTGTGCGTCAATCAAAGCCATGGCGACGAAGAGATGGTGTTTATCTGTACTTTGAAGATAATGCCGGTGTCATTGTGAACCCCAAGGGTGAAATGAAGGGATCTGCCATCACTGGTCCTGTTGGAAAGGAATGTGCTGACTTGTGGCCTCGTATCGCCAGTAACTCTGGTGTTGTCGTCTAAACATCCGTGTAAAAACAACCCCTCACATGTCTATAATAAAATATTCTGTTTACGCATATTCTATGAACTCCAATGTTTAATTGTAAAAAATCTCGTTTTTTGATGCAAATTAAAAATACTCTTGTTCATTTCTTCCCCACTTGTAAACCTTTACATATACGGCAAGGATCGACGAATGTTGAACGAGCCTCAGTTCCTAGAGGATTTCCTTACTACGGTCGACATTCCAGAAGTGACTAACTTGGGGGATTCATTTCTTACTTTTGACGGATTATTACCTGAGCCCGGGTTACAAGTGTATGAGGATGGTGGGGCAGCTGGTTGTGGAGGAAAGCTTTGGCCTGCCGGAGAGTTATTATCGAGATATATGATCCAAAGAGGTCTCAACAACGCGAAACATATCATAGAGTTGGGAAGTGGTACTGGACTTGTGGGGTAATATTTGAACATTTGACCCTTTTAGCGTGCTATTACGCTGAGCGAGACTTTGCTGACTGTATCTCAGTCTGGCCATTGCTTTGCATGAACGACATCTAGACAATGTGGATCTTGAAATATACATAACCGATCAGGAGTATGTATTCTAAACCTCCTTCAAACTCCCTATGTTCTTTGGTTTAACCGTTCAGAAATCTTATGGAACTCATGGCAAAGAATGTCGAGTTGAATGGTCTTGGTGCTGTTGTAAAACCTCGGGTCCTAGACTGGTAAGCAGTGTAGTGGATATGTGTGATAAAAGGTCAGCTTCTAAGCATCTATAGGGGTAATGATCTACCTGATTTCGCAAGAAAAACAGATTTGGTATTAGCTGCCGACTGTGTATATCTAGAAGCAGCATTTCCATTGTTGGAAAGAACGTTGCTGGATCTTTCTGAGAACGGAACACCGATACTCCTGACATATAAAAAACGTCGTAAGGTAAGCGGGTGAAATTCTTGGTTCTATTATGTTGGTTCTAACTCCAGTTTAGGCTGATGCTCGATTCTTCAAGGTAATAATAACACGTGAAACGGCAAAATTGAAGATGGAAACTAACCAAGATAAAAAAAATAGGCAATGAGAAAGAATTTTGAGTTTCGGGAGGTATGAATTGAAGTTGAAGCACTGGTAATTGATGGTTAAATTCTAACTTACATTTTCAGATCAAAGATCATCATGATTTCGACAAATTCTACCGAGATTCCGTGCATCTCTATGAACTAACACGACTTCCTCGGTCATTTAGAAAGATATTATAATAGAATCCCAAATCAAGTGCATGTGAACTTTAAACTTTAATGAAAATGAATTGCGTTTAGTTTAGTTTCGATGCTTGAACTTCCGCAACGCGTAAGCGGCGCGCGCCTCATCGATCGTCTTGAAAGACATCAAGTTGGCATCAACGGTGCCGTGGATGGCATTCCCTGATCTAGAACGTATTACAGGTGAGAACAATTGTGACGTTATAGAAGTGGATCAAATTCTAATAATATAGGCCAATTATTATCGGCTAAAATAAAGCCCAGGCAACTTGGAATCGCTCAACTTATATCATATTTATCCCAATCTGAAAATGTTGCCAATCTTACTGATAAAACATGTTATATGCTGTTTGAAAAGTTGGATTATGTTGTTCGAAGTGAGATTCAATCTGGTGGATTGATAACAACAGGCACTTTGTCTCCGGCCAATGCACGGCTAATTGAATCTGCGGAAGTTATTCATTTGATTGTCAGCTCTGCTATTGATATTTTCAAGGCAAGGACTGTCAAAAGGTTGATAAATCATATTGTGGACCGTATTGGCACTGACACTCATTCCTCAGGCCAGGTTTGCGAGCAAATTCTCAACTTTTATTCGAAGACTTGCTCGATTCTATGCCAACATGTGGAGCACATTGACCATCTCAATGTGGACGAATGGTCCAATTTCTTAATATGCTGCAGTCGTTGTGTGATATCTAGTATCAGCCGAGCTCCAACGGCTGGTGAAGGCGATTTCAAGGCCATCAAAAGACTACCTCTGGCTGGATCAGAGTTCCTATGGTGTTTGGCTCAGCTGGTTGCAAATGAATCTGTTGCTGCACGAGAGACCTTCTCACTTATATATCCAGTGATCCGAGAATTCTTGGCAAAATTTCCTGAGGAGACGTCAGGTCACGTACATGTCTTTAGTACAATGACCACCATGATACAGAAACTCTTAATTCAGGATGTAGAATTCTGTGTAGGTGTGGCAGCAGATGGCATCCGAGTCGCAGGTGCTTTGCTCAACTGCAAAAATACCGAGTTAAAACGTCAGCTTCTTATATTTATTCTTATTGCGTCAAATCCTTTGCACCTCGGACTATCAAATGGCATCGCTGTGGAGTACCGAGAAACGTTGGAAGCACTGCTCAATGAAGAGAATGTCGAATACGGCGGGGATGATCTGACGTTCAAGCCTCATTTTAAACGCATGTCGTGGACTGTAACGAAACACTTCCGTGTCAAGTCCAAGCAGGAGAGTTGGCTGGCTATCTTGGCGACTTATAGACTGATGTCCTTGGATGCTTCCTTGCTTCTAGATCATGACAGTAAGCGGCGTCGGTCAAAGCGAGCTCGGACGTCTACAAATTCGTCACATATTGGCGTTTTTCGAGAAGCTGATCTAGATGACAAACTTGCAGCTATCCTGAATGTGTCAGACAATTTCTCGGAGACCTCTCCAATGACTTCTCTTGGATTACAGCTACTATCTATCTATCTACAGGACAGCCCTAACTTGAACAATTGTTCGATTGGCTTGCAGGACCAGTTGGTTTATTTGGCTTCGTCTGATGAAAAAAGCCTGTCATATTGGGCGCTGGTTTGCTCTGGATGTCTATGTAGCATTTTATCAAGCGCGCTAAATGACTTTGGGTTCTTGAAGCGATTATGGGAGACATGCGAGACAAAGGTGTACGACGTAAGCTTATCTTCAGCAGCATGCTTTTGCCTAACCTCAATCATGAACAGTCCTGCCTTCGACATGGTCAAATTCTCTAAGATGGTGGAAGAGTTGTACATTATGTTCGAGGGACGCAATGCGATTTTTAGTTCAGGATCAATTGCGCTGTGTCTGGAACTCTCAACTATGAAGAAGGCATCCAAAGCAATCCAGCATCTTGCTAGAACAAAGCTTTTGTCATGGTCATTGGAGAGCTGGAAATCTGCTCAATCTCCCAGACCGAATAGCTATACTAACTTTGAATTATTTGGCAGGACTTTCGCGGTCTTTGGCCTCTTAATGGGTCTCAAGGTGAAACTTCCTACCACTTTGAGCTCCTCATCAGCTGACTTTGGTGAAGCTGCCAGTCTTCGTGAGGGTCGTACTGAACTGTACTGGCAATATCTAGTGTCAGGGTTAATACCGAATCAGAAGCGTGATTCCTCAGAAAACCAGTGGGAATATTATTTGTCTGTGGTTTCTGGTGCGGGCGCATCTACCACAATATTGAGCTTCTTCAAGGAAAGCCTGGGCATAATGTGCAGCGGAACGGAAATAATTGACTCTAATATGAGATGTTCTATGCTCTATTGTACTATTCTTGCAGTTTCGCTAAGTGGATTTTTGGAAAGCAGTTGTGAATCGGTAGCCGTTTCATGCATAGAAGTAATTCAAGAAGGTCAACTTGTTATTTCGAAGCTCTTAGATGGGTTCAAATCTGAGACATACTATGAAGAGGACCTCCTATTTCTGGGAGACTTCAGCGACGCTGTGTCTGAACTCGGCTATTGTTTTGATGGCCCTACCTCCAGAACACTATATACGAAGATTATCAATAGTGTATCTGATGCCATTGGCACCTATCTTGTTCCTATAACAGGTTCTCAACGTTTTGAAGCAGGGACTATACTGGATCTGCCTGACGGGGATGCTGGAAGACAATTGCTACCGGCGGCTATCTACGAAACAGCTGTACCACCAGTTTCACACAGCAGACTAGTGTTAGAGACCAGTTTAAGACGTGCGATCGATTCATCAATTGCAAAGATCCTTATTCAAAGGAATCGATCTGAGGTAGATCGCGAAAAGATGTCGGTTAACGACGTCGTTATGTTCCTTGAAACTTCTTCCAATGCGTCTCAGTTAATTTCATCAGGCGACCTCTGGCTCCATGCTCTCAATAAGCCCAAATTCGAAGATGACGAGCTAGAAGATCTGCGCTCAATTATTCGACTTCTGGGATCTCGCATTCTAAACAACTACGAGTGGCAAAGATCCGAGACGGGACTCGTCATTTGCCTCAAGGCACTTCGCATCATTTCACCTCGTAGAAGCTCGAATGACTTTATAGGCAAAGATTTCAGTGACATGCTTGTATTTCTGGCAAGGCTCGTATTGGAGCACCAATTTCAATCTGAAGACGTGATGCTCGAACTTATTCGCACTTTATGCACACTTCTGAGTTTGGAAAGCAGATTTTCGCTCGCTGCTGACACTTCAGGTATCGCAGTTTTATCTGGCGTTCTCGCTAGGGCAAGCAATTATGTCAGGTTCGTTGCTTCTCCTATAATTGGCGAGATTTTCTTGTCTCTAGACCCCATTGTGCATTTTGAATACTATGAGACTTTGAGATGTTCACTTGGCCCCATTCCTGCCAAGCAGTTTGACCAGGCCCTGAGAGCCTTTATGATACGATCCTTTACCATAACTGGAATAAACTTGGTTCCTTCTATATTCAATCTCTTGGAGCTAGGAAAGATTCCCGATATTTCATTGACTGTGAAGAAACTGATCGAGTCTATCACCGAGACTCTGGGACTTCCTTCAAGTGTTAATCTCTTCGGCCAGATTTCCAGCCATGTTCTGTCTCTATGCTTCCATTATGGCTGGACAGCAGAGAGCATTCCTTTCGCGTTATTTGATTATCAATCTGTACAACATTTTTTTGAAAATAACCTGGACGAGCTTGTGGCTCAAACTCTGATCCACATGCGGGCGGGGGGGATCGAAAAGATCCGCGATATCGCTAGCGTGATTGGGATTGAATTGGAACAGGTCTTGGAAAAGGCATTTCCTAAGACTATCGCATACGGATTCACCGTGGAGAACGATATTGAGCCAATAGATATTTTGTTCTCTAATATCTTGGGGCAGAAACACACAGAAACACTGTTGAAAACTAAGCTCATGGATATATTTTTGGAGCTATTGCTTATGACTGACTGTTCATTATTATCTTCGGAGCTTATATCTACTTACCGCATTTTTCGAGAGGTCTACGTAGCTGTGCCACCGAAGGTTCTTCCTCGCCCTCTACTAAGTGGTATAAAATCGGATAAAGTTTTGGAATTGGTGGACACCTTGTGTGACGATTTTATTGATGACGCGTACTGGAGCCCGGATACCTCGCAGTATGTCTTTTTGTGCAGAAAACTCTTGAGCATACAGAGCCCAGTGCTTGATCCAGTGCAGAAATGTGCACAGCTGCGATCCAGCCTATTTCTCTTGGAACGTTCCGGCGGATCGTACATGGATGGTTATTCGTTAGACATCTCTTTGAGAGCAGTCATCCCGTTAATATCCGTGCCATTGACGCGCGACGAAGCTCTGTCATGCACAAAGCTCCTTTTTGAAAGTGCGACGATGTACCTATCGTCTAGTCCCGACATTCTGGCTGCCCTTGCGGTGGAATTCATTTTTGCATGTGTTAACTTCAGTGAGAAAGATCTCCTGGAACGAACGACCCGTGACTGCTTCGCCAGAAACGGACTGGAATGGCTCCTGGAATACCTTGAACGCAGTGCCAGCCGGGAGCATTGGGGGTATTCTGTGACCTCAATTATGATACAATTTAGCCTGAGCGTGGGCGACTCTGAGGGTGATCATTCAATTTCGACTTTTTCGGATAGTGATGTGATCGCTATCCTAATCGAGGCTCAAGGGGAGCTCAGAGAGAAATGCTTGCACGTATTCTGTCATCAGCTTGAGTACTCAAGGCCGTTAGTAGTGCTAGAGCTGAGCAGAAGGTTAGCAAGATCTCAGGAGGCGGCTTCAATCGCGAGATCACTACTGGAAGTTAAGGACAAGCATAATGGTCCCGGATTTGTATCCTTTGTTTCACAGTTTCTTGGCGAAATGTACCTAAATGGCCTTTCTCTAGGCAAAGATCACATTGACTGTGATTCCAGTCTCTTCGCGACTTTTGAGAGCTATGAGAAGATAATGATTCCGCTGGTCGGAATATTAGAGGCCATCGAGAACTTTATAGTTCGAAATCGGAGGTATTTAGAGATGGAGTGGGTTGAGGGTTGTCTAAGGGTTTTATACTATCATTTGGACTTTGATGCCAGTCTTCTTATAGATAAGATAATCTCTTCGGATGTGTGCGGGGCCATCAAGTATGACGTGGGACTCTATCATATTTCTAGCGTCAGACTTGCTCAGGAGAGATTATTCAGCAAAGGAAGTTCTTGGGTTGCCAATGCTGCGACTCAGCTTGTGGTCTGGGTGTCTGATCAACTGCCGGCGTTTGCAAGCCTCTTGCAGTTGATTGACAACATACCTTCATTCGACAAGCAGATTTTTCGGTTTCTGGCTCATCAGTTGCTAGTCACTGGCAGTCCTGCAGTTGATGAGCTTCAGAATTTAATAGAACGAGTGTTGTTGTCTGAGGATGCTGAGTTTTCCGAGGCTCAGAAGCTAATTATTGATACTATCGTATATTTGTTTCATCACAAGTCGGTCTCACCCAATCCTATGGGAACCACTTCGAACGTTCGGGCCTTGGAAGTCGATTTCTTAAAGGCTGCTACAGTGGCATGTCGAATTGGAAAGCACAGGGCGGCGCTCATGTTGCTGGAACTGTCGTTCTCAATCGAAGCTAACTTTGAAGCTCGAGGTGGATCCAATCTGCTGACTTCAGTCTGTCGACAGCTTAAAGAACCTGACATGGAGTTCGGTACAAAGATTGTCCCCTCCTTGCAGAATTCGATTATGAGCTCTCGTGCTTCTGGATTTCAAACCTGGAACCCGATCAGTTACGAAGCGGCACTGTTTGATTCGGAGCTTGGACGCAGCTATACGAGTATGGAAACTGCTTCGCGGTTAACGGAAAAGTTTCTCGATGCCGGGTTCTACGGTATCTCAAAATTGATATCGGATTTCAATCAATTCACTGATGACAGATTTCGCTCAAGTTATTCTTGGAAGCTGCAGCAGTGGGATGTTCCTGAAATCACGGAACCTAGCTCTAAAGAGGATCTTCTTTTTAACATGTACAAATCCTTGTCGAGTAATGATTCTAGTCCTGAATCCTCCGATCTGGCATTTTTAACCGCAAACACCTTGGCTCTGAATATGTGGTCAGCAGGAAAAGACTCCGAATTACGTGAAGATATGCTGCAGACATTGGCCATTGCAATGGAAGCTCGTGAAGCATTCGATTTGGCAGATGATCGATCGGAGGCAGCAGGACTGAGGGTCTTCTCTGAGCAAAAAGCGCGGCTTAGCAATTGGGTACTCAATCAGTCGTTTGCAGAATACGAGGATATCATGCAGGCTCGCCAAACAAATTGGCGAGCTTTGGGGTCGCGGGCTCGTAATCTTCACTCTCTAAAATCGGTCTCGCTTTCGTCTTTGGCACTCGAACTCTCCGAGTACTGCAAGGCAGCGCGTCTTAATAAGGAGTTTCACAAAGCCATGGCTGGCTCAGTCCGACTGGAAGGTCTCCTCACGGAGATTATGGAACTCGGAGATCCTTCGCTTGAGCTAAGGACAAAAGTTGCTTCAACATTGCAGAGTGCCTTTGCGATATGGGATTCTGGCGATCAAAGCATGCCGATTGAAATGGTAACGGCCGTGATGAATGATTTTGATCTAAAGGGCAGTTGGTCAAATGAGTTCATGTTTTTTAGCGTTCCAGATATTTTGTCTACTGTCGCTGAATGGTCTTCCCTGGCTCGTCATGAGAATGAAAACAATATTCTGGCCAGTTACCTAGAGCCCGCTGTTGACTTGATCTCATCCGTTTCTTATTTATCCTCGGCGGCCGAGAAGTTAGCCCTCAGACAGAGCAGGGCTAAGGTTTATCATATTTTTGCAACATTTTGTGACGAGCAGATGAACAGCGGATCTGTCAAGGACGATCTTGAAAACTATGCTCGATTGCGAGACAGGAAATCATCGGAGATCAGGGAGTTGGAAATATTAAAAAAGACTGTGAGCACACAGGAGCGTCATGAAGTCCTCAATCATCTCACTAAGGTAAAGCGGATGTATAATTCTGACGATGTGGAGTATCGTCATTTGATTTCCTTAAGCCAATCCTTTCTTGAACAAAGTGTGAGATATTACATGCTCAGCATTACTGAGTCTGATGACTATCCTGAAGATGTGACGAGGTTCTGCTCTCTGTGGCTCGGTAATCATGGTGATGCTGATCTCAATAAGGAAGTTGCAAAGCAAGTTAAGCTAATTCCTTCGGCGAAAATGGCTGCCTGGATGAATCAGCTCTCATCAAGGCTCTCAAATAAGCGTGATGAAGGGTTTCAGAAAAATCTTTGGAGTCTGGTAACGCGAGTCTGTGAAAATCATCCGTTCCAGAATATGTATCACTTATTATCATTGAAGGTAGATATCCGGTCTACAGACTCGCAAATGAAAGCACGATATGATGCTGGTAAAATGATTTGGAATAGTATAAGCAGCAGAGGAAAGCTAGGCAAGCAGCTGTTGCAGAGCTTCGAGAGTTTCGCCAACAATATCATTGAAACCTCGGCTACTAAAGTTGCGGCAGAGAAGAAAAAGACGTACACTGTGGATGACTTGGCTGGTGGCAGTGCCTGGTGGAACCGTTCGTTACCACGGTATAACGTTCCGTGCCCTACATATTTCGTTCCCTTCAGGCCAAGCTGCGACTATTCCGATGTTCCGGTCATTGCGGGTGTAAGGCGGTCTGTGGCTATTGCATCAGGGCTCAGTCAGCCTAAAGTTATTACGTTCAAGCTTTCAAACGGTGAGTACGCAACCATGCTCGTCAAGGGTGGCAACGATGATCTTCGCCAGGACTCAATCATGGAGCAGGTTTTCGAGCAAGTCAACGACTTCTTTGAGCACAGTGAAAGTACTAGAAAGCGCGGTATGAAGCTTAGGACTTACAGGGTTATTCCTCTTGGTCCGAATGCTGGTATGATTGAATTTGTCAAGAGCACGGTCGCATTCATGGATTTCTTAACACCTGCTCACAAGCGGTATTATCCTAATGACTGGGATATTCAGAAATGTAGAGAGCACATGCGCAAAGCCCAAGCACAGACGAAAGATCGGCTCGCTGCGTTTGACGAAATACTAATGCATAGTCAACCGGTTCTTCGATACTTCTTTTTTGAACGTTTTCACTCTCCTAATGAGTGGCTGATGGCCCGGACGCGGTATAGTCGATCCACGGCAGCAAACTCTATAACGGGTCATATATTGGGCCTTGGGGACCGGCATTGTAACAATATTCTGGTGGACACCAAGACCGGAGAAGTTGTGCATATCGATCTTGGCATTGCATTTGATCAGGGAAAGCTGCTGAAAATTCCGGAAACGGTTCCCTTCAGGCTTACGCGAGATGTGATAGATGGAATGGGTATTACCGGAGTAGAAGGGGTTTTCAAGCGAAGCTGCGAGGCTACACTTTCGCTTTTGCGTCAAAAATCAGAAGGGATCGCCACTATTCTTAACGTACTAAGATACGATCCCTTATATAAATGGTGAGTTTCGCAACGGCCTCAAGAGAGCTTGACATATGCTAACTAAGGGAATCAGGACGATGTCGCCTCTCAAGCAGAAAAAGCTCCAAGGAGACTTCAGTGAGTCGTATGAAGAGCATGAAGGTGAGGCAGATAGAGCGTTGACTGTGGTGCAGCAGAAGCTTTCAGATAAGCTTAGCGTGGAGGCAACGATCCGTCAATTGATCCATCAAGCAACAAGCTCACGCAATTTGGCATTGCTCTTCTTTGGTAAGTTTGATTTTACTTGTATTTTTTACCGTCTCCTGGGTTTATCATATTAACGTTGTCAAAATAGGTTGGTGTCCGTTCTATTAGCATAGCATATGTACAGTTATTGATATATCGAGCTAGATCATGCATTTCCTCCCAAACTTGTGCCGCTCTGCTCGGATTCTGGCTTCGCTTCATCGGGTTCGTCTTCTTCTTCGATTGCTGTGACACGCTTGGCTCGTCTTTCCTTGGTGGCAGCTAGAGCATCACGAGCCCATCTATCGATTGCCCGTTGTTCAGCCTCGACTCCGAGATCATTATAAGATTTGCCGAAAGCCGAGCCAAACATGGTAGCTTCTTCTTGTGCAACCTCTTGATCTGCTTCTTCTCTCATCCGCAGCCTATAAAATTCGAGCCGAGCCTTATCATAAGCTTCAATCCAAGGTTTTCCGGCAAAGTCCGGAGTTTTAGTTAAATACAGGGTTCGTTGAACGACACTTTCACCGTCCAATTTTCTGAATGGTTGATCCATTGTTTTCCAATCGTATAGAACCGAGTCATTACCAGTTTTTTCAACCAATAATTTCGGACGAGCCAATTCCCATGGATGTTGTTTGACAAATAGTTCTCGAATACTATCTTCAAAATAGTTTATAGAATGATGACGATAAAAAGCCTTTTTAACAACCCCTTCATTTGTCCGTCTTTTAGTCCAATACCCTGTTCCATCTTTCTTTTTGGAGCCTATTGCGGGAGTCGCTGGTCTTTCAAGTTGCCGATGCTTCGGAGTCATATCATAAGAAGGAGGGTTGGCACTCACCACTTTAAACCAAACAGGTTCGGCAATGGGATTGTCAGTATTCCTCGTCCTTGATCCAGCTTTCATCAAATGTGAGACCCGCTCCGCGACCTGGACTGCCCGGGTTTGAAATTTCATTGCAACGAGAAAGGTTCAGAAGTTGGAAACTTTTTCATGTCAAAACCTCCCACCATCAAAAAGTCCAACTTCACGAGCAGGGCGCATTTAAATATCAAAACTGGTTGTTTGAGAAATTATTTTGTATCTGATGTGGAATATAACATATATCTACATGGAGTTTAATTGCTGGAAGGTATCTTTATAGCAAAGTGGTGTGGACTTCTTCTCCATTATCGTTTACACTTGATCTTGGGTTGATTGTAGAATTATCCATGTGGTCGAGGTCCTATGTTTGGAGAAGGTCCAAAATCACTGGTATAATATTCTCAGATCGGATAAGTAATGGGTGTTATTTTCGTCCATGGAAACTGTACAGTACTTCAACAATGGCTCGAGATAGATCAAAAGGTCTATTGCAAGAATATGATAAGATAATGATAAGCATAGTGAAAGACAATCTGGAGTTATTCAGGAGTCATTTCAACCTTGAATCGGAAAAGTTGACTATGCTGGGACATGGAACCCCCGAAATGGATAGAGAGGTTCGATCTATTATATGGTCTGCAGCGTCCGAGACCAATGCTGAATATCACAAGATTCGACAGCAAAGACTCGAGATTCCCCGCACAATTAGTCCTACCGGGGCTTATAATGAATTTTTACGAAGCTTATACCCTCTTTCCGGCAAAGGTATAAACCCTACTGGTATTTTTGATGCCTATAGTCGGTTGCCGACCCCTCAACCTTTGCATATAAACCCTCATCACATGGAGGATCTCATTTCGGTACTTATGGACAGTTCTTCTGATCCCCACAATATCCCCGGCATTTATTTGAAAGTGATTTCCGACCTCACCGAATGTGGAATGCCAGTATCCATTAGAGAGCAGAATACCAGTGTATTAATGCTGGAAGGCTCCATGTCTCAGCTTGGTTCTGAGCTTGGTCCGGCGATTCAAGCAAATATCATCCAGCTGAAGCAAGCTCAAGGTGGAAAAATACGTGACACTTCCACCCTCAATATTCTGTTGGGGGTTCTTCTATATGCCAATCAAACAGACCTACTCAAGGATATAATCCTTGACTTCAAGGAAAGCAACGTAAAGCCCGATAGACATACAATGATGGTTTATCTCAAATATCATTGCAAACAACGGGACGCAGATGCTGTCAAACAGATCTATGCAGATCTTCAGAAATCCGGGTTTCTAGTTGACATATCCATGCTCAACATGATCATGAAATCGTTCTTAGTGAGTGGATATACGGAGATGGCAGAGGGCATCTTTCGTCAGCTCTTAAGTCGGCCTGAGGTGAGTGTTCTGAAACATCAATTGGCATCGGATGAAGTCTCAAAACGCAAGCAACAGGTTGAAGTACGCAATAAGCTTCGGATTATGGATCGACTTCTAACAATTATTGCAGATGCGAAGACCACCAGCGAAAGTGTTGGCCCTCCGATTCTGTACGAGTTACCGACAGTACCTGATTATTACACCTATTCCACTTTTCTAGGCTTTTACTGCCTAAACCTAGGAGACTTCTCAAAGGCCATCGAGATTCTCAAATTAATGGCTGATAACGGATATCCTCCTGATAGACACAATTTCACCAAGATGTATAAGGCCTTTTCTCAGCATGCCACCTCTCCACAATTGAAGAATGAATGGACATTCGAACGACTACGATATTTGACTGATTTACTGTGTGACAACCAGATAAACTACAAACACAGACTGTGTACTACTAGTATGGCGGCATCTGCTTTGAGAGCCTTCAGGATCGTGGCACCAATCAACATTCAACCCCGCATTACGGAATGTGAAGAGACACTGAACACAAGCATCTTGACATCCGGAGGTCCTCGATCATCTCATGTATATAACTTTTTGCGGCGCTTAAGCGCTATTAATGACATGTAAATATATTTATGTTTTTGATGACTTTTCTAGCTTGCACTCCCAACATCAACTTTGACCAGAAGCTTTAATGGTCAGTTTAGTGTGATTGCATTGTGCATGATTACTTTTGATCTAACGGTTTTAGACTGCAATATTTAACTTCCAGTCATTATTATTGGTTGTGTTACTATTAATATGTACTAGCACTTATGCCAGAAGTCTTTTGCCTGCTTTGGTTGACCGCAATAAGCATGGGTATGTGCGATTGACTTGGGATCAAATCCCTATACCCAAATATGCTAACGGATTCTACCAGGTTTCTTGGTGTGTTTTGGAAAGCGGCTCGTATAGGTGAACGACTAAGTCCATACGTATCTATATGTTGTGTTGTGATGGCTGTCACGCTTCTGATTCAATGACTCTCTCTATAATCTAATGAAATTCATATGTCTCGCCTGTACCTTGTAGTAATTGGCCAACCCGTTGAGTTCCCACCACCCGCTCTAATTTCAGACTGTCCCATTTCGAATATATGACTCGAGAGCGTAGAATCTCCGGATCTACACCGGATTCGGCAGCAGTCCGGACCAAGAATCTAGTCAACTCCTCGTAGAATTTGGGGTTTTCTGGAAGTCCGTACATCACCAATTGCTTGACGCCCCGTATCTCATAGCGCCTGAAATGATGCAGCCGTTCTGTGTAGAGCATGAGCTTAGTGCGGCCAGCAGCAAAAAGCGAACGAGCACGGGACACATCCGAGTTAGTGGAATACTCCGAGATGGAATGACATGAGATGTTATTGTTGTCCATGTAATTGCGCACCCGCACAAAGTCCATATAGGAAGGAATGAATATCAACGTACCGTCGTACGTGCTTCCTCGCAAGATGGACGAAAGGATCACCGAAGTGAAATGCTTGAACCTGACGTCGGGGTCTTGCACAGGATCAGTGGCTTTGAGGCGCACAAACGACTGCCGTACCCGCATGCCAATATTGGTGATGGCGCCCTCAAAAGTGGGTCGTATCTTCAGCTTGCCACTCAGATTGTGGCAGTAGCGAGATACTGTGCTATTCATCTCTGGCGTGGTGTATGCAGAGAGAATAACAGTCTGTCTCAGGAACTTGGCCTTTTCATCCAAGTACCAATTGCGGACTCTGCTGAAATCGCACCCATGAGACTCTCTTGGAATCAGATTGAGATGCTTGAATATATGCTCAAGGTTGTCCCATGTCTGCATTTGCATGCCGTCGGCGTGGTCGACAATAGCGATTTCTATTGAACTCAGAAAATCATAGTCGTACTTCTTCTTTCCTTTATCTCCAGGGTTCCCAATGATAAGTCGAAGACCCAGAGGACTGGCAATAATGATGTCACAGTTATAAAACGAGGAATACAGCTTCAAAGCTTGTCTCGTGAACTTGATGCCGAGGCAGAACATGTCGCTGGTATTACCGGCAAAGTAACTGCGGAAATCATCAGGTTTGTTTTCCGGCGGCGTACTGCTATCGTAGAAGCCCTCTTTGAATCGTTTCTTGTTCTCAGACTGTCCCAGACCTGAGACTTTAGTTAGAGTTTCAACAAAGTCATAGCACGAGTTTCGTGTAGGTAGCAATACCAGTACTTTAGGTCTTGTGAATCCCTGGTCTCTGTATTCCAATTCCGGGGCATTTTCACCTTGATTAGCAGAGATTTTGGCATTGTTTTTTAATATCCGATCCCTAGTTTTCAAAATATGATTAATAGCATGCAATGTATAAAGCTCCCTTAACTCCGTTTCGTTTTCCATGGTTTGGAGGGGAAACAATATATCCTGGTACGAGAACAATGGTGCAGCGAAATCCCGCTGTAGCTGCGAAAGCTCCTCAGAGTTATCTCTTTGCTCCTTAAATGAGTTGATTATTCTGTATTTCAGCTTGAGGGAGTTCAAATCTTTCACATTGTTGGTTGTTCCGAGTCGTTTCTCTGGTACTTGAAGTAAAGAGCGACCTCCAAACGATTTAGTCTCTCCATATTTAATATTACTCCACGACATCGTCGATGATGAGGCAACAGTAGTCTCAACCGGAGCGATAAAATGCCATTCAAATGGATCTTTGCCATCACTTTCATCATCTTCATCGACTACAATTTCGTCTTCATCAGCTTCGTCTTCATCAGCTTCGTCTTCATCAGCTTCGTCTTCATCTTGCAGTCGTTCGTCTTCATCTTCCACCAGTCCTTCAATGCTTTGCTCCTGTGATTTTTGACTTTCTGTACCATCTGATGTCGTTTTATTTTTCACACCAGAGTCCGTTTTGAGAAGAGTCAACAATGCATTATAAGCCATATGATTTTTGTCCGAATCTTCTTCTTCTTCTCCATCAATCTGCTCTATGATTTCCTCCTCACTTTCTGACTCTAATGATTTTCTTCTTTCATTATGCAAACTTGACTTTGCCTTTCGTATATCTGCTCTTCCTCGACTTTTCTTCACTCTATGGCCTGTATCGAACGCATTGCCCCGTCGTTTCTGACCGACCATATTAGACAGTAATTTCAAAGATAAAAAATTGTGAGCCGCCGCTTCGTGAGGCTTATCACCAACTCTAGAATTCACTGAAATTTACAAGTTTTCTAACCATTCCAAATACATTGGATATTATACAGAGTATATTACAGTAGAATCTATCTTATATATACATATATTAGCACCTGGAATCCTGGAGTCCTTGAATATTGGCTTAAAAGTCATGAGATCGAACGTTTACAAATGTAAATGTTTGTTCAAACAGTAAATCCGAATAAAACACAGTCCTCAGTCCTTACTAAAAGGTATTGGATTGAAATCTGACTATAAACAACGCGAAATTGATGACATCTCGTCCAGCTTTCTCTTTAGACAGTTGAAAACTTGAAGCTTTAAACTAGAATATTACGTAAGTAGTTGGGAAGAAACGAGATCACGTCTTAAAAATCGGTGACCATAGATACTTAATGAAGAACGCGTTTTAATCTCTTTAATATTTATCGGTTTGGAAATGTTTGTATATTTATATAGATTAAGAGGTTTAGATATATTTTCAACCAGAATATAGAGATTTATCATTAAAAGTGATAACTTAACTGAAGATTTATGTTAAAAATTACTGTTTTAATTGGAAGAGTTACCCTACCCAGTTCGCGATTGATGCAAGATAGTCAGAACTCACGTTTGAAAGCACGGAGAAAGTTAGATTGTTGACCAAATCATTGATATAAAAAAATTCCAGTCTGAAAAATCAAGTTGAAATTGTGAGAATTGATATAGAATCAAAGATAAGGAAACGGGCTTCTGTTTTGAAGGGATTTCTAAATCAATCAAATAATTTTTATTCTTAATTTTATTTTTTGGACACGGCTATCTATATACAATCGTTAAGAGAAGGGGCCGGATAATAGTCTGGTAGATAAAGAGATTTTGAAAGAAATGGCGATATCCTGGTTGAGAAGGAGTGTTCAAACAATCTTCTCATTAATTTATTTGGGTCTAATAATTGTCACGATTCCATTGGCATTTGATGTGGGAGGCCAAGATTGTGGAATAGCTTTCACCTTTACATTATCGGGGTTTTATCTGGTCATGTCAACTATACGGATAATAACTCGCAATACAAACCTAAGCATAATAGGCTCCTTGCTTTATTATCTTCAACATATCATTATTCCATCACTATTAATCTTGCATTTGGGAGTTTTCTCTCCACCGGCTGAACCAAGCTCGACTTGGCTCACTATCATTGAACCTTGGAGACAATTTGTCGAACATGCAACCCCTTTATTCACGACTCTTGAAGGGTTCTGCACGTTATTGGTGATCCAAGCTACTGGACAAATCTTTCGTTGGCTTATGAAACGATCAGATACTTGGACGTTTGTTCAGATTGTAGCCTCTGGTTGCACTATTACGACCAGTCTTTATTTCTTGTACCGGATATACACATTCCCTGTCACAATCGACCTAGCCAGTGCAAGTCTGATTGGTGCAGTCTTGACTATTTCAACCAGTTTGGGCTTCTATGGAATCGTGTCGCGCCGTGGCTCGGCTATTGAATCTAGTCTATTGGGTGCATACGTGGTGTATTGTCTATATCTTACATTCACAGACTTCCAATCATCAATAACTCCAGCATCGATATTCCCTTTCTTGGCTGCTGGTGCTGCAGCCACCACCACAAGCAACTCTGCATTGCCTTCTGCGAACTCGAGTCCGGCCGCAAACTTGTTTAGGTTTCTGTTCTCACCATCCCCATCGCCAGTACCAACCTCCTCTTCATCTATATCTGCTGCCGCAAATATCCCTCCACTGCCACCAATTATCATTAGTGGATACACCAACATGATGGCAACAATTGCAGAACTCATACCGCAGGGTTTCATAACTGTGTTTGAGTTTCTCAAAGGGGCAATGTCAACTGTGACACCTTCAGTGGTTGTTTCTCTGGCTTACCGACTGGGAGTGTTCTACGCAGCTACTCGTATCATACCGGCCCTGAAGGAATCGCCGCCTATTCCACGCCCTTACTCGAAATCGAAAACGCTGCTTTTTGTGGTCTATGCATACGCCCCCTGTATTATAATCGCCGTGTACACACATCTGCTGATGCAGCATTTCGGAATTGAAGCATCGTCGTCGTCATCATCTAATACAACCATGACGTCCTGGCAATGGCTCGCTCAGAATAAGCTTTGGCTCAACTCAGACTTCTCGCGGCAGTTCTGGGGTTGGGTCAATATGTTCAGCACATTGGCTTTGTATGGATTGGAGCTGGTATATGGCACGTCTAACGACCAGTTTGCCGATAACCATTTCAAGCAGGAGTAGGTAAATTATGTTAATGAAGTGCATCTATAATATTTATTTTAAGATTCTGGTCAGAAATAAAAGCAAATTCTCGTCAAAGGATATTTTATCCTACGAGCTTGACTCTATGTTTGCATGGTTATCTCATCATGCCAGAAAATAAACAAGCTCGGCATATTTGACTATGCAGATATTTGTCATGTAAATCATACAAACGCGAGCCTAAGGTAAAAAGGAACACTATGAACTGAGAGTAAGCTCCATTGAGTTACTCCATAAGGAGCAATTGCATAACTTTCGTTTAAGAGCGTATGCTCTCGTCGTCGACATTTCAGCAAATCTTCATACTCACCAGAAAAATGATCCCGTAACAAATCATAAACTCAACTCTGAACGTTTCCTACTTATAAAAGTCCTCGTATATCGGCCTGAACCGGCCTCGAGCGGAGGCAACAGAAGAACTCTTACACGTGATGGAAAACATCTTCCTCGAAAAAGCTCAAAGCAGTTACAGGACGGAAAATATTAATCTGGCAAGTTACAAGACACCTGGAGGATTTAACCCAGGGCGTTTCCGCTTCATAGACCGGAGACTTTCCCCAAAGCTTAATTGCGACGGCTGTTATACCATCTTGAGTGAGCTTCGATACGCAATTTTTCAATTCATAAGTGTTAGGAAAGGAAACAAAATTTTGTGCGGACGAAAAAGCATTTTAACTGAGAGACAGACATAGCCTCAGATTTACGCGGCCACTCGTCACGATTATAAATTTATAATATCAAGCTATCGCGATTCGCGATTCGCGTACGAGTCAGAGCGACAGATTTCTTATAGTAAACAATTCAATAATAATAATTCATCACAATATACAAAATGCAAACTCTCACACAACAAACACAGTAAAAAACAAAAATGCGTTCTTCTCTCATAAATAATTTAGTATTCACCTTCAGGCACAACGGAGCCCGCGGCAGAATTGACCGAAGTTCCACTGCATAGACCCTGTTGAATATGATCCTCTACCCAAGCCTCGTTGCTGGAGAATTCCAGCCCGCAACCGCCGCAGAACCCGGACACCTTACTACGATGTTCTGACTTGGTTCCATCGGGGTACACGAAATGTCGGGCCTTGAGATGCGTCTTGTAGGTATCTCTTCTGGAGAAACCACCCGAGGGGTGGCACTTTGTTCCGGCGTATTCGTCAAAAAAGGGGCAAGTATATGCCTTCTTGACAGCGTGTTTTTTCATATGGCGAGTCAGATAACCTTTAATTCGGAACCCGGCATCACACTCTGTGCATACAAACTGCGGCGGAATTGCTTCCGAAGGGCTAGTACTTGTTTCCTGAAATGACAAGGGGCTGACGTCGGAGTGGGCGTGATAATGAGAAGAGATGGACGATTGAGGAGACAGGATATCTTCGACCGTCTTGAAGAATTCCAAAGAGGAAGCATTAAAGTCGTTTATAGGTTGGGATCCAGAAACTGCGCTTGCTGAGTGGCTAAACGGCGTCAAATCTTCACTTTCGAGTTTGATTGAATGGAAGTCTTCTGGTGACGCTTCTGATCCCGAGGTGCCAAGGTTTGGAGAGATTGTTGCTTCATCCACACCAGACCAGATATCTTGAGAGGACTTATCCAGTCTAACGTTATCGTACAATTCGTGAGGAGAGGTCCCATCATTTTCACTGTTTGCTCTCGAATGTACCAAAGGATATAACCCATTAGTAGCGATGAAGCTGGATGAATGCTGCATTGGAGCTGCGCCTTCATTTGAAACCCCCGGGAAAAACTGTTCGTGAGTAGCCATAAGCACCTGAGGTTGACTGTGATAATGAGGGGTTTGATCATGAACATCAGCAAACACGTGTTCTTCATAATGGTTGTGATTATGGTGATGTTGTTGTTGAGGAGCATGAGGTATTTGATAAGTAGGAGAGTCCGATTCCAACGAACTCAAGAAACTGGCTTCATCAGGAGACGGATAATAATGTAATTCAGGAGGAGAACTGCCATGATAGTCAAACGAAGACGAACCTGCCGCAGCCGTTCCATTCTGATGAGGTCGAGAATAGGGGAAATTCGAAGCGGCTGTTACAGACTTATTTCGTCTCGCAACGTATTTATTTGTTGACGAAGTTCCAAACCCTCCATAAGACGAAGCCGTAATTAATGGGGCGTCCAAAGAAAACTCATTATTACCATGATGAGGATTTTGACTAATCTGGTGATGATGATTCGAGTCAAAACTGCCGATATCCCAATGGTTATTGCTGTCATAATCACCAACATCCCATCCCACTATGGCGCCATTATTATTCCGCACCTGCACAAGGTTAAAATTGGAGCCCGTAGCACAGGGGGTTGGATGTCCCAGTTTGGATTCTTTTTCCGATGAGATCAAATTCGAATCCACTTTTCTTGTAGATGGAAATAAACTAGTTGGTGCTTTAGTCTTAGTAATCTCATTCTCCACTTCCGGCTTTTGCGGAAGTGCAAAAGTGGTTTGAGTTTGGTCTTCATTTTCTTTAATGAGGGGGTATTTCTTCGTGTTGTAAAAAGGTAGAAACACAAATAATGAAGAGAATCCTTTGAATGTATGGAAAAACGATTCAAACACGGACCTTATTGGGCTGGCATGACTCTTTAAATAATGGAATCCATGATTCATGGAATTCACCAAATAACTCGACAACCCCAAAACACCTCCTTGATTATGATCGATAGTCATTTCTTTTGACAATAAGCGACTTTTGAAGGCTTCAAAACCCTAAATATAAAGTAGGTCGGGCCCTTGGCGAATCTTGTATAGTCGAAAATCACCCAAGAAATTTATAACACAACTGTTGAACAAATAAAAATAGAAAAACTCCTTTCAGGCAATTATTTTAAACCAAAAGCTTTTGGTTTCAGGAAGTTGTTGAAAAAAACGGTTGTTTGGCAAAAGGAGGAATTTTACGGTGCGTTTTTTGCTACTCTTTTTAAGGATGTTTAAGATTGGCTGGGGCGGGGCAAAAATCACCTGTAGATACGTTATCGGCGATAAGTGGTACGACGTTTTGGGTGTTGTGCCATATATATGTTGGGACACCTAGACGAATGAAGCAGCCTTGCCTTCGCAGCCTCCGCTTCATTATGCTTACTGATAGTAAATCTGGCATGGGCTTATTTGGAAAGATAAGCGTCAGACGGTAAATAATTAATTAAATTACTTTTGATTGGTCAGATAATTACTTGTAGAAATAAAAATTTCGACATGTATTTTTTTGTACTGACTTTTTCTTAAATGTTTTTTTTGAAGGACCGAGGGAGGGCGTTCAACGCTTTGGTGCTTGATGATGTGTCGCGTGGGTGTACCGGTATACATTATAAGCAGTTATAGCCGCCAACGTGATGATTAGCCCTGAGCCATTGATTAATGTCAACTCATCACCAAAAAACAAGCATGCAATGAGGATTGTCACGACTTCTTTGAAAATACCAGCAATTGATAATGTTAGGACACTTGTTCGACTTAAGAGAATGAATTCACTTAGAGTCATGCAGAATGCTAATAATCCGGGAAACATTAGAAGCAGTATCGATTGTAAAATACCCTTTTCAGACCACAGCTGAGCCTTTACGTATTGTATAGGTCCTTCAATGATAAATGCCATAATGAATAATAAAACCGCCATCAGCGGTGATAAATATAAAATGGTCCGTAATGGATCATTATGAGTGTTGAACGCTTGATTCTTGGTATCTTGCCGTAATAATAATTGCGTTAATGCCCAGCGTAAACCACTCGACATGGCAGCAAAAAGTACTAGGAAGAAACCTACCAGTTGAAATTGCGTCTCGCCTGCTACCATCATTATTACCCCTATCGTCATGACTATGATTATCCCCGCTAACCGCCATGTGGGGATCTCGAGCCGGAATAGGATTCCAAACAGTAACACAAACCCTAAACTTGATGACTTGACCATGGTATAGAAGCTTAAAGTCACTAATTTGAAGGAGATGTTGCCCAATCCAATGTCTCCACAACTGGCTCCTGCACATGGTAACATGGCTCGCAAATATGCTGCAATGTCAAACGACCTGTAAACATTTTCCTCTTCAACACCATCATTTATCCGTCGTCGCCGCCGCCGTAATGATAGTGCTTTCACTGCTATTGCAGCCAATGTAGCCTGAACTACCTGATGTCCAGCAGTGGTAAATACTGGAAACGGGAAGTTCAAATGATCCGGAGAAAACATCCATTTATTATAAACAGATAATGACACTGAGAACGCATACCACAAAAGCACAAAGATTCCACTTATTAGGGAATTGCGAATCCAAGTCCAGGAATCCTGTACTTCTTGCTTGCCATCCTCGTCGATTACGAACTCTTGCAGTAATCCGGCTTCATCCTCATCAGAAACGTCATAATCATCGTTATCAGAACCCCACTCAAAGTTTGTATCAACCTCCTGCTCCTCGTCTGGATCTATCTCTCTATATACCGGCACCGTCGACGATCCGCCGTTATCAACCATATAACAGATGAATGTAAACGTTTGAATGGTCAACTCTTCGCTCCTGTAAGACTTGTTTTTCTAATAATCACGTGATCACGGTACCGCCGTGCATATAGCGGCTCAAAATACTAATCTCGCTCTGCATTCAAAATGCGAGTTTGGGCTCGTCTTTCATATTTTCTCTTGGCACGTTTAATCTCATTCCAAAAGTTACTTGTGAGCTGTTAAAAATCTCTGAAACTCGCAGCCAGGTTCGACGATGTGATGTTCAGCAGAGAAACGGGAAATATTGCTTTAAAACTGGGGATCATATCGAGATAAGTGAGCTTGGAAAACTCTCAGTTTGACAGTATATTGCACTTTTAAGTTTAAGATTGATGAAGGAGCTCAATTGAGAGTATGCAAACACATCTGCAAGAGCGCCTTGCCGATCAGACTGCCAATATTTGAATTTGCAGAGGGCCAAAAGTACTCGGGACCACATGAGGAGAATATGGGTGGGTCATGTTCGCCGTTACATGCTACCCTTTTCAGCGTTTGATTAATATCAGCTTAATATTGCCAATAGCGACTTTCAGATGTGCAGCTTCCTGTGAAAGACGAGTTGAGCTCGTATATGACAGATGTAAATGCGGAGACAGATCAACTGTTTATTGACGAAAGCGCGTCTATTTCATTTCTAGTAGATGCGTAGATATTCTATGATTAAGGTCTCTGCTGACTGCCTACTGAAGAAGTTTAAAGGTCACAGGGACATGAATGGGTTTTTGAGGGGATAAAAGCGGCCACACAGTAGGTCACATTATGGAAACAGGTATTCAAGCGTTTGAAATCCTACGAGCTTACTGAAAAATCTTCTCTATAACCTTTAATAATTATCGCTGCTTATTCAATAGTACTTGGTGATTCCTATCGACAATACTTGCGTCAAGAGATCTGAGCGGGATCTTATCCGAGTTCCTCGAAATTCACTTTCTGCAGCGACAATGAGGATCATGGTTATTACGACTGATTAGACTTGGCATATATAATTAATTATATGATTCTAATGGTCGTTTGGATTTCTCTTAATTATCAGCTGTTAATGACGCGTGAGAATGGCACCGAAGTCGGCGGCAAGAGAGCCGAAAACCCTGCGATGATCGGAGAATCTCCCGTATCGATCTATCCGCTTCAGTTTTCTTTTGCCAGATTTTTGCATATTCAGACTGAAGATATATACATGATTCGGAGATAATCCGAAATACTATCATACTAATCTGATCATTCTAAACCTGGTATCTTATCTGACGGTTCGATTAGGATGACCCAACCCTTCCTGGAATTTTTTCTCCATCCGAAGTCCGAGTTCTATAAACAAAGGCTCATGCATAATATGCCAATATAACATATTGGTTCAGCAGAATGCATCTATTGGCGAGAATCACATGATGTGCATTAAATAAATGTGCGCCGCCGTGTAAATTGCGGCAACAAACGCCGCACACAACATGCATGCGAAGGACTTGATTCAACAAACGGCATGCATAACAGCTGCAAAATTATTGAGCACGTTTTCCTATTCGTTTTCAGAGCACTATGCAATGCTAAAATAGTAGATTGTTTTAGAGTTTGTATTTCCCCAAGATCTGTTTGAAATATATAGACGGTAGATTAGATCTTCGCTAACCGTCTAAGATAAATAGTCGCCTACTTTAGAGCTGTCATCATCAATGGCTGTCAAGTCCAAAGTGTCAAGAAAGATTGGCACAAGAACAATCTGGTTTGATCTGTTTGGATCTGCCAATGTAGGGTATATTATATGTATGTAGAATTAAGCGGTATTATTTTGAATAAATCATGAAGTTTCGGAGTCCTTTGATTCTTTACAGGGTCCCAGCAGAAAACGGCCGTTTCTTTATGATATGCGAGGCTACGTAACGATCGGCGTCCCACCATAAATCTCAGTCTGTTTCCCCCGCGAGTGCCGAATTTTGTAATTCTTGTTGATTGAAAAAACCTTTCCCACATTACCGATTTGAGTTGGTTCATGCTTATTGGTGTTTAGCATTAAGGTTGTGGTTGAGACTTCTGCAAGAAACCTTATTGGGTCAAAAAATACCAATCTTGTGAATCCTTATAGTCAGTGGTTGGGTCGATTTGTGTGTGTTTTGATTACCGGGCAGTGAAAAACAAGTGATATATATATTGTTGATAATCGTTGTTTTTTTGGAGCTGGTGTGAAAGGAATGAGGATTCTTTTCCCCACGGTGTTTATCGGTATTCTGTCCCTTGTAGGAGCTCGTGGACAGAGTTATGACTTGAAAGCACCGGCCTTGCCGCGTATCCAAGTCCCTAGTATCGATGGCCGTACCATTATCGATTCATTATCGAAGCCTGAAGGGCTTGAGAAGCGATCAGAGAATCCCGGACTCGGTACTACTGTCAAACTGACAACCGATCATTTCTTCTATATGAATGTGTCAATCGGGAACCCTCAGCAACACTTGAATTTGATTGTAGACACTACTAATAGTGATTTATGGGTATACAATTCATCCATTCCACAGTGTGGCGATTCTGAAAAAGCATCTGACAATCTGTGTAGTGCAGGTCAAACGTTCAATATTGCACACTCACACACATTCAAAGCAAATGACATGGATAACATATTCAACCTTACCCGTTTGGACAGCTCCTTCGCGTCTGGAATATATGGCACCGACGATATACTATTTGGTTCGGTAAACCTGACAAATACCCAGTTTGCAGTTGCAAACTTCTCAAGCTATAATACCCCAGGTTATATCGGGTTGGGCTCTAATTTGGTTCAAGGCTCCTCAGGACAATATCCCAGTATATTGTCACTTCTAGTTCAAAATGACTATATCTCACAGCAAATCTACTCCCTATCTATGGACTTTAACTCCTCAGCCCCAAATGCTGGAACTTTGCTGTTCGGCGCGGTTGATACCTCGAGATATAATGAACCACTATACGTCATTCCCATGGACAAGATTGTCGACGGTGGCATGGGGGACTTCTCTTACGGGTTTGTCACTCTGACTGGAGTCGCGGTCTCGAGCAACGGACGATCAGCCAACGTGACAGACGATTCTTACCCAGTACTCCTGGATAGCACAAATGTATTGTCTTTTTTGCCGTACTCCGACGTGGTGGCCATTGCTACGCAGTTTAATGCCCTTTATGCGAACGACTATAACATCTGGGTCCAAAGCTGTGACTATCAGAAACTCGATGGTACTATTGACTTTCAGTTTGACACAGCGACTATACAAGTCCCCATCAGCAACTGCTTGCTCGACCTCTATGACCTGACCACCGGAAAGCAGTTTACTTTTGGTAATGGCGATCGGGTCTGTGCTCTAGCATTTGGCAGCTCTCAACTGTCTGGGTACAACTCGCTTGGAGTTGGAGTGATGTCTTCCATGTACACAGTCGTTGACTGGGATAATTCTCAGTTCGGCATTGCTCAGATTAACCCATCCTTCCCTCCAAACTCTTCGATAACGGCCATCCACAACAACATAACCAATCTCCCGAATGTCACATCGCTGGACCGAGCCCAAAATACGTTTGTGGTGACAATTACATCTGCTGAAGGCAACTTTACCGATCTGGGAGACTCATTCCCATTAATGGCGCTGCCAGGGTCTGATGCACGCTTTACGTCTGAGGTACCTCAGGGCTTTGGTTCGCTTGGGCCCACAACCACAGTAACCGCTACTAGGACGTCTTCGTTCACTCCTCTGCTCGCGACATCCTTTGTTCCTATTACGAGCACTTCACCGCCGTTCGAGGCCTTGGGTACGAATCTGGCTGTTCCGGCCGCTCTGCTTGCTACCAGCATTGTGTTTTTTTGGTCTATTGTACTTTAACCTTCCCACTTCCTCTTTTATTTATTTGTCTTTTTACTTTTCCTCCTTTTTTTTATTTATTCTAGTTTTCTCAGTAATTTCTTGCATATCATTCTATAGTAATACTGGCATATATTTCATGTATACTTGTGACTAAATGATTAAATAAATAAAATGTTCATCGCTTCTTTCTTCCAAACGTCAGTGCGCTTTTACGCTTCTTTGACTGCTCCTTAGCTTTCTTCTGCTTATATGTATCGTTTCGTGCCCCTTTCCATCCACTGGTGGAAATCTTCTTTTGATCCATTTCAACTTCCATTTCAACCAGCTCTTCTTCCTCATGATTCAGGACTTCCTCCACTGCTACTTCCATTGCTTCAGCAGCTTTAACTTCTTCTAGTTCGTGGTTAGCTTCATCTGTCTACTAGTACTACTATTACTGTGGGGTGCTCTAAACGTGGACCCCCAGGATGATTTTGACTTACTAGCCTTAGATTCGATTCGAGATGCTAATCTTTCGGCACGGGCCCGTTCTACAGGTTCAAATACCTTGGCCCGCTTGACATTCCGCATCTTTAGCTTTGATTTCGATCGTAATGATTTCCCCATTGTTGTGCAAAGTTATCGCTTATACGAAAGGTTTGGAGATACAGAGATAAATAAATTTTTGGAGAAAGCGGCGGGTGAGGCTTATGCGGCTGAAGCTCCAAATCTGGCTGGAGGGAAATGTAGGGCTTAACCCTAGTGGGACAGAAGAAGGACGAAAATTTCAGTCTGATGACTGAAGGACAGTCACCGACCGACCCAAACAAAATTGAATAACGACGCACCAAAACCTGAACATCACCATCCCGTCGACATCATTCAGCAATGTAAGTGAGAGAAGAACCACTAGAAACAAGTAGGGAACTAATGAATATAGGCCTAATCTTCGACTTCAGAAAAGACTTGCTTCAGCCGTATTGGGTGTTGGAGAGCGAAAGATCTGGTTGGACCCTAATGAGGTATCCGAGATTGGAAATGCAAACTCTCGTCAAGCTGTTCGAAAGTTGATTGCCAATGGATTAATCATTCACAAGCCTGCTACTGGACATTCCAGGTCCCGTACCAGAGCTTTGCAAGAGGCCAAGAGGGCTGGACGACACACCGGTTACGGTAAGAGAAAGGGTACTGCCGACGCCAGAATGCCCACTCAGGTGCTTTGGATGAGACGTCTGCGAGTTCTTCGTCGTTTACTGGTCAAGTACAGAGATTCTGGAAAGATCGACAAGCATCTTTATCATGAACTTTACAAGCTTGCCAAGGGTAATACATTTAAGCACAAGAGACAAGTGATTGAACATGTCATCAAGGCCAAGGCTCAAGCTGCTCGTGAACGAGCACTCAAGGATGAGGCTGAAGCCCGTCGTCTACGAAACCGTGCTGCCAGAGAAAGAAGACAACAACGTGTTGCCGAGAAGAAGGAGGCTTTATTCGGAACCGATTAGATGCTTAGCAAATGTGATTTCATTCAAAGCCATCACTACGAATAAAATATGTTGTAATTTAAAAAAATCATTCAATCTTACGCTATAACTTTTTATCATCTTCGGGGACCAACTATTCTTTTCCATATTATCAATATGTTCCCCTTTGATAAACTGGCAATTTCATTAACAACAAACCCATTTTTAGTTGCGATTGGAATGACTTCATTATCAAGGTCTCTTAGATTCCATTTCTCATTCCGGTTATTTAATGATTGGTCAAATAGTTTGTCTTCATCACTCAAGTACTCTCCATGTCGTTTAAATGCTCCATAGACTGCGATCCATTGTACTGTTGGTAACTTATATGCCAACTCAAATAATGCCGAAGTTACAGCGAATGGGGATATATGAAGTAGATTTATGGCTATTATTCCATTGAAGTTACTTTCCTCAGATAGTGATAGTGCATCTTCAGGTAAATTCAACTTTAATGGGTCATCTAAATTCTCATTTCTACTGCTGACATCTTTCAATGCTGCCAAACATGCAGGTTGAGCTTCAGAAGGTGTAAAGTGCACTGACGGATATAAGCTGGCAAATAATTCGATATGAATGCCAAAACCAGACGCCAATTCAAGAATATTAGAACAATTCTCATCTAACAAATAAGGACGTAAGGCTCGAGCAATTTCATCTTTATTTCGATCCGAGGAACCAGCACTAGCCCAGGATCGTTCATCGGGGACTTCATTCGACATTGATTTAAGTTGGGAAATACATTTCCGCGCAGACTCTACCACAATTAGTAACATCATCGACATTAACTAGACATAAATGATAACGAAATCTATTATTACTTCACGGTTACTGATCAATAGTAGTAGTCGCAGTAGTATTAATGGTGTTGGGTTGGTCAGGAGTAGTCGTTGGTTTAGCGATTCAACGATAGAACCTAAATTAGACGAGTACGAGCAAAAGATCTTTACAAAACTACAAAGTCAACTGGAAACTGAGTCACTTCAGGTACGGGATATCTCAGGTGGCTGTGGGTCTATGTTTGCAATTTCGATAATATCACCGCAATTTAAAGGAATGACAACTATTAAACAACATCGACTAGTGAATCAGATTCTGGCTGACGATATTAAACTATGGCATGGTCTTCAACTTAAAACCAAGCCTTCGTCTTAATCAATATTGTCATTAATGCTGTTTAATATTTGTATATATTATCCCTTGGATATAAGCCGTTCTGTTCTGCTCTGTGTGTTGAAGCGAATCAATTCAAAAGCAGACCTGGATACAACTCTTCACCTAAGATCATCATTGGCATATTAACGATTTGTACATATTGTTGTAAAAAAAGAAAGACCGTTTTACTTTACTATACTTGGAATGAACCAGACTATGGCATCCATAGCCAACAGCTCAATAGACCAAGCTAATTTTAGTCAAACAAAAACAAAACTGTCGGCATAACTCCTCCAATGCAACCCATTAGTATGTTCTAAATTTCAATTTGAACCTACTAGCAGACTCTTAATGTTTATAAGAAGTTTTCTTCTGGTTTAGTTTTCAACCTGGAGCATCAAAATAAGACGCTCTAGTAACCGCGCTACGATTAACGTTATAATTAATTATCGTTGACAGCTTATTATATTTGTATATGTACTATTATTATAAAAAGAAGATTGTAGTGTGGTCATCCGGCAAATTTCTGGTGTAGTAAAGTTAGTTGAAGCGAAGCAATAATTAGTCTATGACTCTTCAAGACCAACGCTGAATTTATATAAGACGGCAAACTGTAATCATAAATATAACTAATTACTCAGCATAACACTTATGTGAAGCTGACTATTATTACTATCAGCAATTTCTCCTTCAGTTGCTTTCTCCTACGGTTAAGAGCCATCGGCCAAAACATCTCCATATGGCCTCAATTTCAGACGTTAAATGTTTTAGATGTTAACTTTAGACCAAAAGAATTTTATTAATTTAACGTATATCTTCCTTTATCTTAGAATCGCCTTATGCTGTATAATAGGTTGGTTCACGTATAACTATATGTTAATAGCATTAAATTTGATACTCTTAATAGTTCATCATCATCATCATCATCATCATTGGCATATTACTAACATTATGTAGCAAGTTATATAAAAATAAATAAAATCACCGTCATTGTCATCGATCTCTTGATTTTGGAGATGAAGGAGGACTATCAGGGAGTTCAGTAGTGAAATCCGGAACTAACGGTATGGCTTCTGATGTGAATTGAAGAGATATTATTGGAGGAAATAGAAACTCTGCTGGAGATGTCATACCTGGAGAAGGAGGAGGAGCAGGGCTAATATGCATCGGAGTGGAATCTTTTGGAGAAGAATTAGCAGGACTTTGATCTCTTCTTCTTTGTCGGCCACGGCTTTGAATTATATCATTTTCAGATGGATCAGATTCTCTTCCTCTCAATATTGTTTGTTCAACACCACTTTGATCAACAACCACTCTTTCAGAAAAACAATCATTATGTTCATCATGAAGTTGTTGAGATGATCTTCTTGGAGGCGAATTACAATGCCGTCGTTTCTGTCGCCTCCTTTGTGATTCGGATGGATTTTCAGAGGAAGACGTTGTTATAATATTGGTAGTTACCACCACCGATTCGAGACTAAGCTCTTTCAATACTCGGATTGGTGCTACTGGCGAACTCTCTCGAGAAGAATTGGCGGATGAACAATTCGATACCAATTCTGGTCTTTCCAGAATCCCACCTCCATTATAATTGTTCATTCGATATATATAGTGGTCCTCCTCCTCCACCTTATAAATAACATGACTCATGAATATGTGGTTTGCTTTGAAACGTTCTTTTGTGTTTTTCTATTATAACAAAAGATGATGTATGACTGAGTCACACCTTATTATAGTACCGATAATCTTTTCCTTAGTTGGGAAGGACCTTCTTCTTCTATTAACCAAGAAACTGGCCCAAAACAAAACTCACGAAGTTTATAATTCAAGAAGGTTTGGAATCGTAAACATCAAAGGAAAACGGATCGAGAATTATATAAATAATAAACTTCTTAAATGGAATTAAACTTGCGGAGAGACGGCTCTAAAGCGCCGTGTTTTAGTTTGACGTGCCTGGAAGCCTCGTTTTGGAGCCGTGTGTGGCTAGTTTAGAAATCCCGCGTCCGAACACGGCGCATAAAGCGCCGAGTCAGCGGTTTCCCGCCAAACACATGGCTTTGATTCGAACGCACGGCAAAGGCACCCATTGCAAATCCTTTTGCATCTGTCAAAAAAACGAAGAAAAATAAAAAATATAAGAAAAATAAAATCGAAACTTAAATAAATAACGTTGGTTTAACGTTGGTTTAACCTAAAATCGACCGATATAGTGGGTTTTTATTCACAAATGATTTAATTTTAATGGCGATCGAATCGGAACATGATGATATTGATCAATTTAAACCTTTATATAAGTGTCATCGAAGACTTGAACGACAATCATTGGATACACGATTGATATTGGATCCAACTTGTATAAATAACTTTCAAGGGTTTGGATATACGATTAATGAAGTATCATTCGACTCTTCCGTTGCCGAAGTCCGTATTAAAGAATTGCCTGGACTTCGCATTCTTAGTGGATCCTTGAATGAAACGGTCCAGATAGATTTGATCCAAGATATCATTGATGAATATATCCCTCCTCCGCAACATTTATCGAATTTGGACCTTTTTTACCACTTGCCTAGACCATTACGGATATTCGATCCAAACCAAAATGTCACTATCCCTCATAAAGATCCTTCCAAACCTGGTACGACTTTGAAACAGATCCGAGATAAACAATTACGTTGGATCACTTTGGGCGGTCAATATAATTGGACCACCAAAGAATACCCATCTTTTACCCGAAATTCCCCAGGATTCCCGGATTTTCCTTTCAAATTAGCAAGTCTCGTCGAAAATCGCTTCGGCATCAAAAGCGATGCGGCAATTGTTAACTTTTATTCTCCCGGTGACACCTTGTCGGCTCATCAGGATGTGGCCGAGAAATCCGACGCGGACCTGATCAGCATCTCGCTCGGATGCGAGTGCCTGTTCTACGTATCGTTGACCCGAAATGGGCCCGGTCTCGCGCTGCCGATCTTGCTACGGTCTGGAGACGTGGTCATCATGGGCGGCGCCAGTAGAAAGGCATTCCACGGCGTGGGCAAAGTATGGCCAGACTCTTGCCCATTGTTTCTTCGAAGTGCAAATCCCCAATACGAGCCATGGATCTCTGGAAAACGCATTAACCTTAACGTCCGTCAGATGATGTAGTTTACAACGTTATCATTAAAACAATACAAAAAGTCATTATCATTAAATAGTAAAAGTTAGTAGTACTGGGCTCCATGTGGTTCGGTCTGACTGCGAGCCATATCAACTCCACGCACCCCGTCTCCTCTGCCGGGGTCTGACCCTGAAAGCTCCTCGTCACTGGTACTACTCTCATGCTTGATATCTGGAGAAAGCATCTGCTCGTGCCCTGGATGCTCCTCTACCGAATAAAGCGAGCCGCGCCTGTGCATGCCCGTGGCCATGGGAAATCGACCGGTCGGAATCGGAGGAGCCGACTTCAATGGCGGTGAAGTCACAGATTCAAACGGTGCCACAGTGATATGCAACGGCTGCTTGGATGGTGAGCTTGATTTGACGCTACTGACGGAGGCGTCTGCAAACGGTCCATGATACCAGGGGTTCTGGCTAAACTCTGGCCAAGATCCAGAATGCGGTTCAACAAAAGCAGTCATTGATCGTGTCATACCCTCCGCCTCCAACGCAGCAGAAGCATAAAATTCCACCTGCCCGTGAGATGCATCGGTATCTCTTGCTGTGGCCATACCACTGTGTTGTTGAATACTGGCTACCGAGAATGACCGTGCCATTGCGACTCCTGGGTATGTTGAGGACGATGACGATACAGATGTGGCATTCACCGACGACATTGACGGCGCCAATTCAACATGGCTCATAGTATTTTGTCTCTTCAATGGACGAGGCAGAGGCGAGCCAAAACTGAGCTTCTGTTGGTGCTGCTTGAAAGTGTTCTGGTCAATGTGCTGCTGGTGACGGTGGCCCAAATCGAGCTTACGAAACACCGTGCGAGCTGAAAATCCATCGGATGCCTTTTCAAATTCATAAAGAATTACAGAGTTGAGATACCTCTCTGAAGAATCGTCGTCATCAGTTGAGCCACTCTCGTTGATTGGACGACAATAAAGCTTTTGCGTAACAGTAATGGCAGCAATTGCCGCCTGAGGGTTTCGCTTCATATCCGGTCTATTGAAGCCATTGATAAATGGTGCCCAGAAATCAGCGGCGAAGGGAATAAATAGCTTCTCAGTTCCTAGCGCCAGATTCTCGTGAAAAGCCACATTGTCCTTCAACTCCAAAAGCTCTCTGCCCATAGACGAAACATTCGTCACGCATTCCCAAACGTGGTCGGCATTGTTACTGCGCTCATAAAGTGGCGAGGATGTCACGGCTGCCGGGCTATTTGTATTTGCTCCTCTGCGTCGCCCTCGGACCATCAGCTGCATATCAGTCCGAAGCTCGCTCTCCTCATCATTGTCGCCAGCATCATCAACGTTGAGGCCTACCTTGGCATAAATCAGAGGGCAGTTGATCTGAGGGTTGGCCAGTAATGCTGATACAGAAGGAAATCTCTCAGAGATATTTCCAAATGCTTTAGGCTTCAGAGGGGTTTCAAATTGAGGTCGAATCAGCTGAGTGTGAACCACGATCGGTTGATTATTCATGCTGCTCTTCCACATGCAAAAATTCAATGGTGTGAATTCACCGCCGTCGGTAGATGGTTGTTCTATGTCCGCCGTAGCAGCAGTCGTCACGTCGGTTGCACCTCCAATGACAGACATGCTTCTTGTGAGTTCGTACGGTGAAGTGCGCTTCCGCGGTGATAAAAATACATCAGACCGATTGCCCTTGTTTCGCATTGCCTGCTGTTCTGCAAGTCCGGCCGAGTTTTTGAAGAATATCGGCGAGACGACAGGTACTTTGTGATGTCCAGTTTCCTTTTTGCTAGGGCTATCGGCCACAAGGGTCATGAATTCCTTGTCATCGTGCAACAGGTTTTTCAGGACCTGAATATGGCTTGATACTTGTTTGCGGGTCCGGATTTTTCCGGTTTTTCTATAAATGTAGTCTGAGATCAACTCATTTCTACCACACGGCCGGCCGTAAACGGTGATTTTGCGTCTTCCAACCCGTGGAATTCGCTCCAAGGCTTCCATGAATGCCTGTTCGACGTCCTTACTCCATACACTTCCAGTATCGTCCTTGGCTTCTTTTTTCTGACGCGCCAGATAGCCTGTGTATGCGACCATATCGCTAATGCGGGCATTATTGTTATCCATAATATTTTTGTCACTGTCCATATCCCCCCCATTGTCACTATTATGACCAACATTAGTAGGAACTGGTTGCAAAACCTGTCTTGCTCCTTCTTCAGAAGATTGTTGTGGAGCTTGGGGAGGAGGAGGAGGAGGAGGGAGGCTTTGCGGGGTCACTCCAGGCATGGGTGCGATTGAGTCCAAACTTGAGTTTGGAGTCACCAAAAACTCTCCATGAAGATGTTGAGGTTGGGGTTGATGGATATAAGAAGAGGATGAGACCTGATCCGGGTGATGCAAGGGAGTTTGAGGGTAAAAGAATTGATGTTGTTGTTGTTGTAATTGCAATTGATGCTGTTGTTGTAATTGCTGTTTTTTCCTGGTTGACTCGGGAGTGTTTAACTCGAAAGCTGACGGCAATAACTCTTGAGCCATACTGTGATATTCAGTTCCACTCAAGAGTGTCAATTGTTGATTATGGACGAACTGGACCGGTTTTGGATGATGTAGAGGAGTTCTCGGAGCCGACATGACCTTTTTGAAATAATTAGCATAATAAAAACCTTGTTAAGACCCCGTTGAATGCCTCTTACATGAAGTGTGGGTCCCGGCGCGTCGTATACAGCAAACCAAGAAAATTAGAAATACAATGAATGAATGACGGGTATTTCAAACCAAAAAGGATTGAAAATCAAAATGAATGACAATAAACAAATCAAAGAATGTGGGAAATCTACCTTCGTGACCAACAAAGGGAAAGTAAATGGGTGCGTCCGACCCTTTGGAATTATATATAACTAGGAGGAATCGAGTTAAAAGAGAACTGGTGCCCATTCTGTAGGGAACCCTGGCTGGCTTGGGGGACGTGCAGAGGGGCTCCAAAACACGAAAAACGCCAAAAACGCGTCCGAACTCCCAACCGAAAGAGATTTAATTTCACTTTTTTAACCTATTTAACGTTTCCGAACCTCCTGGCTTGACCACACCCCTGTCTTTTAAGGCGTAAATAATATAATATTTTCTATATAATATGTACCAAAACATAATCATCCCTTCGATAACAATTGCCGTTTCCGGCATATCGCTAGACCTATTCCAGCTTTTGTCTCTTATGGAAAGCTCAAAAAACGCGTCCTCCGCAGTCATGTGACCGGCCCCTTGAGATCACCAGAAAAACAAAAATGGCTGTACTCTTTTTTCTATCAAGGGCGTGTACATAAGTTGATATGTGCGATCTAAAATCGATTGATAGACGTCAAGTGTCAAATGTAATAAACCTTACAAAGTGCTTGTTGAGGTGTTCAAGAACTTTAATTCACATAAGGTTCCCAGTTCCCACGTGGGAATTCGACGCAATAGGCCAAAGATCCAGAAGGAAACCCCTAGATCCGGGTGTGTCTTTTTGATGACAAAGGTCTCGGATACAAACTGACGCGCATCGAGTATCGTCATTAAGGGGGACTGATTCGCGTCGGTTGTGCACGCGCTTAGCCGCCTTCCCATGCCCATCGTTCGTATTCTATCGTTGCTTTTGATACGACAACGTGCGGCCCGATAAACGAGCTTGAGCCGTGCGGTGTGCGGCGCCCTTGCGCGGCTGCGATCGGAAGATGTACCTTCCTTATTGGGGAAAAGAGTAAACAACTTGTTGCAATCTCACGGTGGAACGACCCAAAAGCCTTTACTCCCAACTTTTCTTCTCTTCCTTCTCAACAGTGAGTATCGTCAACCCTCAACATGTCGACGTATGATGGTAAAGCTCGACAACGGCTACCGACGTTATTTGAGGTTTTAAATCGGAGGACGCAATCTCCGGTGGATTTATGGTCGTTCTATGTATTTATGAGGGAACAATACCGGGGGGTGGATTATTTGGATTTTTGGTTAGATGTGGTACAACATCTATCTTTGTGTCGACATTTTATACGAGGTCTACGACAGAGTTTGCTGGCAACCTCTGAACGAGACGGCTCTAGTCGAACATCTTCGGTATTGTTGGATACTCTTATTCAAGAAGGGGCTTTGGATGAAAATGATAGCCATCGATTAAGTGCATTTTTAAGGGGTGAAGATCCCACTAATAGCGGGACCTTGCAACGACTTTCGGCATTATTGGATGCCATGAATGCAAAAGAACAGGAAATAGGCGATATGCACTCCCCAGTATCCAGAGGTGATAACTTCATTTCTCGTGTTAATGAAAATGTTGCAAGGAAATCAGTCACCTCTCTGCATTCCGGCTCTCAATATGATGACGCCGCGGAAAAACTCCCCATGCCCGTCATCCCTGGACCCTCGTCAGGGTTCAGAGGCACTCAAGATACTGAGCAATACTATACCCCCCATGGCTCCCCGGATTTATCCCAGGCCCAACAACAGCAATTGCCCAGAAATAGCGGCGGCTATAATAGAGTGGTGTCCAGAGAATCGGCTCGGGTCGTGTCTGGAAACACGATAGAACGCCTGTTTCCCAGACGTACGGGCGAAAACATGAACGATAGCGGCAGCTTCGTCACTAGACAAGATGTGCGCCAATCGTCACACCGAATCCTGGTAACGTACTTTATCCCCGGCGCAGAGCGTGAGGTTGTCCTACCCAATCACATTATGAAAAACGTTAAAAAGGCCATAGAAGTCGAGGGTCGCGATGACCCTGAAGTGTTTGATGAAGCCCGCGAATACGTTTTCCAGGCCATGGAACGGGAAGCATTTCCAAGCTTCCTGGCCTCAAAAGCCCTGGGCAACCTGACCCCAACAGGGTCGCTGATACGCCTTGTGGTGGGACTCATTTCTCTATTTGCCGCTTTCTGGGTGGGTTTCATTTTAATATTCCTCGACTGGCATCCAAAGGTCACGAGACTGTGGCTCATCTTGCCGTTTGCATTTGGCTCCTATGGGGTGTTTTCGTCGCTGTACAACCTGGACCCACTCATGGCCATTTCCGGTTTTAGCGAGGTTGCATTCAAAAAAGTCGTACGCATAAGGGAACCCTATGTGCGCCAACTTTTAATCAAGCGTTCTCTGTATGTGCTTGCTGTCATTGTGCTGGTTGCTGCTATATTTGTCGTTATTTTTGCTCTGGTTCCTGGTAAACGTTTATAATAGCTGTTGTTATAATTTATAAATGCAGAAAATAGGATATAATAAATGATATCTAATGAGAGACTTGAAGTCGTTTTGATCTTTTTAAACTAAAAAGTTGTCGCCGGTAGAGAAAATCCAAAAATAATAATAATAATAATAATAATAATAAAAAGCCGTAGCTGCGTGAAGGTTTCATATGGTCTGTTTGGGCTGAGAAGAGGACCACAGCTTTTGTTTCCAGGATTCCAAATCCTTATGCATAGTCAGTAGTTTTTGTATTTCTGTCTTTGACTTGCGCTGGCCCTTGGAAAGTACCTTGTAGAGTTTGGCATACTCGGTGTAGGTATCTTTGAACTTCTGGGCCAGTTCAAACATGTCATTGTCATCGCGTTTGACTCTCTTGACACCGGCAGCAGTAGATGCGGCGGACTTGCCGTTGGCTGCAACGTCGGTCGAGGCAGCTTTCCGTTTTAGGGCGCCAGGACCAACAGAGCTTGGGCGGGATCGCGGCACTGCTGCTGCAGCAGATGATGAAGATGATGAAGCGGATTTAGGGGGCGATGCAAGCGGTTTAACTTGTTGAGCGTTGAGAATCTCAAGTTCCTCGTCATCCGAATCATGCACAAATTCGGCGGATTTTATTTTGTAATTCGAAGGTTTCGACGAGGCTTTTGTCGGAGAAGGGGATGCAGGATTAGAAGCCGGACTAGATGCTGAGATGGATGATGCTGATTTCGTTGTGGTAGTTTTCTTTTTGGTTAGAATAGCCCCTCCCAGGCCTTGTTTAGCCTTAGAGGAAGGGAGTCCTGGAGAAGCTTGGGGCTGTGGGGCTGCAGCTTCTTGTTCCGGAGACGGGGTTGAAGAGATTGGGCTTGTAGAAGACGAGGAAGGTCCAGCTGAAACGACCATTGGAGATGTGGACGAGGCAGCGGCTGCCGCAGCTGCAGCCGTCGCTTGAGCTTTGCGGACCTTAGGATCAATCAAATTGCGTCTAGCAGGATGATTACTAGGATAGCTCAAGCGATCAAATGCTTTAGTGCAATCTTCAATAACACGTTGTCTTTGGGCCGGGGTATAATGTTTCCATTCCCAGATTCGCAAGTCTTTATAGCGATTTGCCGCCAGCATGACTTTATTATCGTCCGTTTTAGTGCCACATTCCTCCAATATGCTCTCCACTTCAGCAATGGGCATATTTGTCCGTTGACTAATGAGTTGAGGAGTATTTGGACCAAGGGCCAACAAATGCATGACTCTGACTGAACCCAACAATAAAGACGACGATTTTTTCGGCGCCGTGGTGGCAGCTGCCAATGACCTTGTAGGAATGACGGGAGAACCAGGTAAAGATCGTGGGTTTGAATTATTTTGGTTTGTAGAATGCAATGCCATGGCGGAATTTGGTCTTTTGACTGCTGAAGTGGAGGAGGCCGCCGACCCCCCACCACCACGGGATTGCATTAACAAAGTAGCTTTTTTGGCCTCTTTTTCCTGTAACAAAACGGAATTTTGCGATTTCAATCTTGAATTCGAACTATCATCGGCCGTTCCTCCGTGTTGGACGGTTAATCGTTGAGAAACGGTTCCAACCCGGGTATAATCTCGAGATTTGTTCTTGGAAAGGTAGAGATCGACATGGGAGGCCTCTGAAATACAACCAGCATTAAACACTGTTGAACCAATCTTTAAAGCCTTTAATATCACAGTTAGATAACTTTAAAATCAAATGAAGAATAAATGAAGATTCTTCAAATAAATGTAGGTTACTTACAATATTATTATTGTCTCCTACCGAAAGTCGTATATTGGAACCATTTGATCGTACCAATTGGTCCAAAGCATCCGGAGTCAATTTAATATATACCGCACCAACCGGTTGCTTAGTGGGTTGTAATATAGATTCATTAATATCCATTTTATTAATACCAACTATATCCAAATCCCATTAAGAAAGATATCGGTAAAAAAAAAAGTGTCAAGCAAAAAAATTGGAAACACAAAAAACACAGGGATTAGTTGGGTTGGTCACAGGAAGGTTGCAAGTGGAGACACCAAAAACTCAACTCAAAAATATAATCTTTCGGCCCCCGGGAAACGGATACCTTCTGGGCAACAAACTCATGACATTGGTGCAATTAATTACTTTACTACCCTTAACCTAGATGAATCTATTTGTAATTAACTGGCTTTTTTTCTTTATATATCTATAAGATATTCCCGTTCAATTCGTAAAAGATGCGTAATAAAAAAGATCGGTGGTGGTGGTTTAATAATTTCCAGTCCGTTGATTCAAAATCGTTCAAGTTTGGGTGGGTTTCCAGTCGGCGTGATCACCCACGCCCCATTAACTGCCGGTCAAAGCTAATAAAAACGGCAATGCCAACTAAAGGGAAATTAGTATTCATTTCCACCCTAAACTTTTTTAATTTGTTAATAAACCCATTTTCATATATCATTTGTTTGATTGATTGTTCCTATAGAACACCGTCATATTGAATCTATAACAGGGGTGTGGACAATCGTGCATTTGAATTATGCATTCTTTTCATCCATGCTGACAGACTGCATATATATTTTTATTTTCAAGTTTTAACTTACTAATCTTCTACTCATGTAACAATAAATAGGAAAACAATAACGTTATTTCATTACAAATGGTCACTAAGTCGTACATTCAACTTTTAATCACATGTTGATATGAAATAGAATGATTGTGTTTGGTCTAACTAGTAAAGGTGAATTTCACTAAAATGCCCCGACACCGGATGTGCGGCTTTCCAGACGAGGTCCAGCTGTTACTGCGTCTGCCGCACCAGATGAGGGTTTGTCAGAAGAAGTGTTAAAATATTCGGTAAACGCTTATACTTATTTATACAACATAAATGTGATGAATTACATTGAGTTAAAACGTTAATTGTTGTCGGAATTGAAAGTGCCGATGATATATGTTAATATTTTTGTTCACCAAAACTTTAATAATAACCAGTGGGTCTAGCCCAAAACTAAAGTTTTAATGCTAATAAGGTGATGATATATATGTTTACCCCTGAAAAAAAAATAGAATCCAAGCCAAAAATTACATCTTAATATTGGCCGAAGAGTGGAAAATCACTCATGTCAAAATTGGGAAAGTGATCGACATTACATCTAGATTGAACCAATGATAAACCCACATTTCTGGTTGTGACGTTTATCGGAGGGGACAGAACAAAAAAAAGATCACCCAACAAATTACGCCCGGCCCTAACCCCACCGGACCGTTGTTTCTTGTTTGAAATATATAAAGTGAAGGGATTATTCCCATTTGGAATCTTTTCTCTGTGTTTTTTATTTGTTATATTCAAAGAAGAAAACAAGCAAACAAATTAAGAATTAAAAATGGTTGTTAAGGTTGGAATCAATGGTTTCGGACGTATTGGTCGTCTTGTATTAAGAAATGCAATTGCCAATCCTGCTGTTCAGGTTGTTGCTGTCAATGATCCTTTCATTGCCGTTGACTATGCTGCTTATATGTTCAAGTATGATTCCACTCATGGCCGATTCAAGGGTGAAGTCAGTTCGGATGGATCCAATTTGATCATCAATGGCAAGAAGATTCAAGTCTTTGGTGAGAAGAACCCGGAAGAGATTCCTTGGGGTAAGGCTGGTGCCGACTATGTTGTTGAATCAACCGGTGTTTTCACCACCATTGCCAAGGCTGAACTTCACTTGAAGGGTGGTGCCAAGAAGGTCATTATCTCTGCTCCTTCGGCCGATGCTCCTATGTTCGTTTGTGGTGTCAATCTTGATGCTTACAAGCCTGAATACAAGGTCATTTCCAATGCTTCATGCACCACCAATGGTCTTGCACCTTTGGCCAAGATCATTGATGATAACTTCGGTCTTGTTGAGGGCTTGATGACCACTGTTCATTCTATCACTGCCACTCAAAAGACTGTTGATGGTCCTTCTCATAAGGATTGGAGAGGTGGCCGAACCGCCAGTGGAAACATCATTCCTTCTTCCACCGGTGCCGCCAAGGCCGTCGGTAAGGTCATTCCTAAGCTTAATGGAAAGCTTACCGGTCTCTCTCTTCGTGTCCCCACTGTCGATGTATCTGTGGTTGATTTGACTGTCCGCCTCGAGAAGCCTGCTTCTTATGATGCTATTAAGGCTGCCATCAAGAAGGCCTCTGAAAATGAATTAAAGGGAATCATGGGTTACACTGAAGATGACGTAGTATCTACTGATTTCATTGGAGATACCCACTCTTCAATCTTCGATTCAAAGGCCGGTATTCTTCTCAATGAGAATTTCGTTAAGCTTATCTCTTGGTATGACAACGAATATGGTTATTCGGCCCGTGTTGTGGACCTTTTGGTCTACGTTGCCGGTAAGGATGGCAATGCTTGAATTGTTCTCTCGTAAATATATAAACTATATAATAGGTTAACACAGAAATATTATTGAATTGATTAATAATTAACTTATTAATGTTTTCTCGAATAACAAACGATAGAAATGCAAAAGAGTCATCACGGACAATTTCTGTATGCCGGCATTTTTGTATGCCGGCGTTTTTCCCTGCATCCCGCGGACCAGCCCAGAAAAGTACAAAAATTGGGCTCCTATCCACCCCAACCCAATGATTCAGTGTGATGACGTGTGATTGATTTGTAATGTCGTAGGTTTAATACTTGAATATATAAAGGCCTGGTAGTCCCTTGAAGGTTGTAGTATTTGTTTATTAGTTATACATAATGGGCGAAGATAACAACAAGGTTAAAGTGGGAATCAATGGGTTCGGTAGGATTGGTAGATTGGTATTACGTAATGCACTTGCAAACAGTAATGTGCAGGTAGTAGCCGTCAATGATCCGTTTGTAGCCGTAGATTATGCGGCGTATCTTTTCAAACATGATAGTACTCATGGTCGATTCAAGGGTGAAGTTAATTATGATGGGGATTATTTGGTTGTAGACGGTCAAAGGATTGCTGTGACTGGAGAACGTAATCCCGACGAGATTCCTTGGTCGAAGCATGGTGCCGAATACATCGTGGAGTCGACTGGTGTCTTCACCACTGTTGACAAGGCTGCGCTCCATTTGAAGGGTGGGGCCAAGAAGGTGGTGATTTCTGCTCCTTCAGCTGATGCTCCTACATTTGTATTGGGCGTAAACGAGGATAAGTATGACCCCACGCTGAAGGTTATCTCCAACGCATCATGCACAACAAACGCAATTGCAACGGTGGCTAAGATTCTTGACGACGAGTTTGGTATCGAAGAAGGTCTCATGACCACTTGTCATGCCACGACTGCCACACAGTTGACTGTTGATGGGCCTTCCAAGAAGGACTGGAGAGGAGGAAGAAGCGCTTCCTCTAATATTATCCCTTCTTCTACTGGCGCTGCAAAGGCCGTCGGCAAGGTTATCCCGCATCTGAACGGTAAGGTCACGGGTCTGTCGCTCCGAGTACCGACCACAGATGTGTCGATCGTGGACTTCACTGTCCGTTTCAAGAAAGCCGCTAAGTATGACGCTATCAAAGAGGTATTCAAGGCTGCGTCCCAAGGCAAGTACAAGGGATTGGTTGATTATTCTGAGGATGATGTAGTGTCGAGCGATTTTGTCTCTGATACTCATTCAGCCATTTTTGATGCAAAGGCTGGGATCTCGCTAAATGATCACTACGCGAAGATTCTTGCTTGGTACGATAACGAGTACGGATACTCGGCCCGTATCGTCGATATCGTGGCTTACATTGCCAAGCAAGACGCAACCGCAAAGGTCTAAGGTCTAAGTCTATATTGTCTGCCGTCTTTTTCTATCGATTTACGTAGTCCGTAGTGAAACTTATTTCATTTATCTATTCGCTGAGTGCTAGTGCTCGTAAATAACTATCGATTTGAAATCCTTTTCGATTGCTTCAACTTTCATAGTATATAGCTGTGCTGATTTTGACGTTGAAGATGCCCAGGGTTTACATGTGTTGTTTAATGCATATAATATGTGAAACCTGATCTAGGATTTCAGATTTCCGAATTTCGAAAAATCAAAACATATCAGAGGAGCAGAATAGCACGCAGTGTCTGTATCCACAATATTCAAAAGTACTCAAATGAGAGATGATAAAGGGATCGGAATCTCAGCTGCCTAGTGCTGCCAATGCGCGGCGGTGAGCCCTGTGCGGCGTGCGTGCGCGATGAGCACGGCTCCGCAGGTCATTTGATCACAATATGACAAAAAATACTACAATATTACTATCAAACCTACTAAAAAAGACAAGCTTACTTCTTCTTCGAATCATGGACAACATTGATGATATGTTGAACAATATCTGGGTTGGAAAGGGTCGAGATATCTCCAAGAGAGTCCTCCTCACCGCTCAATACCTTTCGTAAGATTCGCCGCATGATCTTACCAGAACGGGTCTTCGGTAGGTCATCCACCAGCAGAACGTTCTTGGGTGCGGCGAACGGACCAATTGACTTTCTGACCTGGAGAATGAGCTCCTTTTTTATGGCAGATACGTCAGCAGGCTTCGTTTTGAGTGCGACAAAGGCATTCACAGCCTGGCCCGTCAAATCATCATTGATTCCCACGACTGCCGACTCGGCCACAGCCGGATGTTCGATCAAGGCAGCTTCGATCTCGGCTGTCGACAGTCGATGACCGGAAACATTAACGACATCGTCAACACGGCCCCTAATCCAGTAATAACCATCATGATCTCTACCCGCACCATCACCAGTAAAGTAATACCCAGCATATGGCCTTAAGTAGGTATCGAGATACCGTTCATGGGCGTTCCAGACGGTTCGTGCCATGGAGGGCCAAGGGTTGCGCACAGCCAAAACGCCCTCGACGTCGTTGCCCTTCAGTTCATGACCGTTAACGGGGTCGATAATGACGGGATCGATACCGAACATTGGCAGCGAAGCACTACCAGGTTTGGTAGGGGTGATACCAGCCATTGGGGTGATAATGTGCGAGCCAGTCTCAGTCTGCCAGTAAGTATCACAAATATGGGCCTTGCCCTTACCAATGTTGTCATTATACCAGGTCCAGACGTCAGGTGCGATTGGTTCACCGACTGAGCCTAAAGTCCTAAGCGAAGATAAATCGTGGTGAATATGGTCCAAACCTGCGCGCTTCAGCAGTCTCAGTGCAGTTGGTGCCACGTAAAAGTGGGTAACCTTGTGCTCGTCGACGATATCCCAATATCTGGAGAAGTTGGGATACGCAGGCGTACCTTCGAAAACAACGGTAGTCGATCCGAGTAGCAGAGGGCCATAAAGGACATAAGTGTGGCCGGTGATCCACCCTACATCGCCGGCAGTAAACAAGATATCAGATGGGTGTATATCAAACACGTACTTTGAAGTAGCTGCAGCGCCCAAGAGATACCCAGCCGTGGCGTGTACGACGCCCTTCGGCTTACCAGTAGAACCAGAGGTGTAGAGCAAAAAGATAGGGTCTTCAGAATTGACTGCAACTGGTGGAAAATAGGCGCGATATTTGGGGATTTCTTCGTGCCACCAGAAATCGCGGCCTTCGGTCCAAGGCAGGTTCTTCTTCCCGGTTCGCCTGTAGACCAAGGTATGGGTCACATTGGGGGTTGACTTAAGTGCTTCATCGACGATTTTCTTAGTTTCAATGATCTTGCCTCCCCGATAAGACTCGTCGGTAGTAATTACTACCTTCGAGTCGGCATCCAGAATTCGGTCTTTGAGCGAACCTGCCGAAAACCCTGCAAACACCACTGAATGGATAGCACCAATTCGGGTGACGGCAAGCAAGGCGATGATAGCTTGAGGGATCATTGGCAAATAGATGGCGACAGTATCACCTTTCTTGACACCGAAAGAATCCAGAACAGCCGCCACTCTGGAAACTTCTCTCAAAAGTTCTCCATAAGTGACAATTCTACCCTCACCTGGCTCATCGGCTTCATAAATAATGGCCGGTTTATTGGGATTCTTAAACGCATGACGATCGACAGCATTATAACAAGCATTCAATTGTCCTCCTAAGAACCAAGCAGCATCTCCGAATTCAAATCCACCGCTTTTGACGGTGGTAAAGTCCTTTTCCCAAGTCAAAAGGTCCTTAGCCAATTTCCCAAAAAACTTCTCCGGTTCATTAATGGATTGTTCATAAAGTTCCTTGTAATGGTCCAACGAAGTTAAATGGGGATTACCGGGATGTTTTCTTACCTATATTAATAACCGGACAAATGGAAAATACATTCCTATAACTTACTCCTTATATTCCTTTGGAGGATCATGAAGAGGAACATTATGAGATTCAAAAACAACTGGAATTTTACTTTCCGACATTGTTTAAAACAAAATATTCAAAGATTCCACAATTGGTTGCAAACCTGACTTGACCTGGAATATATATATATAAAATTCCCTGTGGGATCGTATGCGCGGGGATCACAGGACCACATCGGAATCGAAAGCAGCCAGCAAATGTGGGGTCGAAACCACTGCGGTCACGGCTTCTGGCGGACCACCGGCTGTTTCAATACCACCACACCACATTTCCGAGGCTTCCATATATGCGCTGATTTAGTATTGGGAACCTAAGTATGTATATATATAAAACAGTGAAATGATCATATCCATCGCTTTAATGAATCATTTATATATATCATATATATTTATATTCATTCCCCGAATATATATTAGTTAGTTGGTTAACATTTAAAAACATTTGTAAATCCTCAAAAGTCACGTGATAAAATGTAACAAAGATGGTGATAATCAATGATCAGCTTTTCAATGAAACCCGATCGATAATGCATGTGAATCATGCGATTTGAAGTCATTATGAACGATAGTTTCCATTTGTCAGTTCCAAAAGTTTGTTTGACAATATATGTGATTTTTTGAGACTGTGCTTGTTTAATCATGCATGGTTTCTCTCTCCCCTTGATACACAACTGCACGTTTTTTGTGTTGATTTCAATTTCGACGTGAATAGCCACAAATCACCTTTAGGGGGCGCCAATTGTTTTTCAATAATGAATTTTCGTCCAAGAAAAAAATCTTCATCGGTTACTTCTGCACTCTTGCCGTCGTTCTCCAAGCGAGTCAGGACATTATCGAATAGTTTCTCTCAACATGCGGGGTCAGAATCGGATGGGTCCTCCTCATTTTGGTCTAATGAAACACGGAATAATGTTCTATTGTTCTTTACCTTGGTGGTGGTGGTTCTTTATGTGTTCTCCGACTCGATTCTACCCTCACAGCCGTACGTGCCTATCAAAGGCATGTCGGCATCCGTAGTCAAGACAAATGACCCGATAATAGTGCCTAAACTAGCCGATATCCCCTTCTTGAGGGACAACGTGCCCAAAAAAGCACCCGGAGATAACTCTCCAAACGTCGCTGGGCTAGGATCCAGCAGTGTGGGCAGCGCGGGCGTTGCAGTCCATCAGAAACCCTTGTCTTCATTGACGTCGTTGGTGTATTCCGGGTCCGGCTCGAAAGATGGCCCTCCAGTCGTCCTCGTGGTAGCCTTGGACTATGAACATTATAAGCTCGAATATCTACAAAACATTCTCGACAACCGAATCGAATACGCAAAGGCCCATGGCTACGGCCTATATGCCCGCTATGTGCAAGAGTTCAAAAATGATTACCACACGTCATTTCGAGCTAGTCCATCGTGGTCGAAATTATCAATCTGCCGCGCCGCCATGATGGCTTATCCACACGCAAAGTACTTCTGGTTTCTGGCACAAGATTCAATAATCATGAATCCTCTGGTGGACATCGAAAATGACATTATTAACCCTAAACAATTGTCGCCTCTCATGCTCAGAGATCTGCCAGTGGTTCGCGACTTGGAATATATCAAAACTTACAAGTATACATCTCCTAATAACGTCCAACTCATTGTGAGCCAGGACAAGATTGGATTGAGCTCCAAATCATTCATATTCCACAATTCGGACTTCTCGTCAACTCTGCTGGAGTTTTGGAATGATAAAGGTTACAAAGGCTACCAGGGATTCCCAGCCGCGGATTCTTCTGCTCTCAACCACCTGGCTCAATGGCACCCCATCTTCCTCGCCAAAATGGCCGTGATCCCCTGCAAGAAACTAAATGCCTACGCCAATCCCGCTACGGGCCTCAGCACAGTCGATCAGGAACTTAAGTATACCGATGGCGACTTTGTCGTTTCGTTCAACTGTGACTCAGATACACTGCCATGTATGAGCGAATTCCAACGATATTGGAACGGTCGTGGGAGAGTGAAGGCGCTGTCAACGGGCAATTCTTGATTTGAGTAAACGTCTTTCTTCAACTGGGCGGTCCTGAAGTGCTTCCATTACCGTCTAATCTCTCTTCCAATACACGCAATGCTAATGCGCGTCTCCTATCAGCCTCACTTCTACTAGGGTTACGTGTCTGGCTTATGCCCTGACTCCTTAATGATGCTTGTATATTACCCGCCTCAATCTCGTCCTCTTGAAATGGCGTACATATCTTTAATGACACCAAGATAGTGTAAATAGGGTTTGAAATTCCTTCAATGACGCTACTAAGCGCCGCTGGATAAAAGAATTTAGCCAGTGCAAACGTGTCACTCGCATCTCCCCGCATCTTGGTTCTTTCCGAGTCCCCTCCAGTCAAGGAATTACTTAGAGGAAGAACAGATTCTACATACGAGACGCGATAGAACCTCAGGTAGATCCAGGCCGTAAAGAATCCAGTCCATGGAAGACAGACCAACGCTGTATTCCGGGTGATGAGACCCAATACAGAATAGATAACAAGCACCGGAATGACTAAATATTTGACCTGGGATTTTATTGCCCCCTGGAACAAGACAATTGAATGCTCTGGTACAAGCTGTTTAAATGCAACTAAAAATCCTGCCTGAATGCCAATTCCTCCACTTATGACACTAATTCTATAACCAGAAAGTTAGCCATGTCGGCATGGATGTATAATATACCTCACGCAAACTTACAAGAACGATTCGTTTCTGGTGATTGCAAACATCATCGTAAGAAATGCAGCCGTCAATACATTAGGAACAACGGATTGAACAAAAAGAAATACTGCCAGTTCTCTACTCGTCCAGACACGCTCACAATATCGGCCAGCATATGCTAGAGTGGATCCAGTAATAAAAAACCCGATTATGGATTGTTCGACGAAGCTCGAGGTTAGCAAGACCCATGGATACGAAACTGACAAGCTTGGAATCAATGTCAAGTAAGGAACAACAATTGCATCGAAATTTGGTGAGCTAGGAGAGATTTCTGTCGAATGCTCTTCGTTTTCAGCTATAAGACCCTGAGAGACCGCGTGTAACTTGGTATACTGCCAATACCGCAAAGTGAGCGTTAGTCCTGATAACGTTGTGAGGAACACTAGACATAATCGAGTTAAAGGCGGAAGAGAAAATTTCATCTTTCTTTCCTATCTCGCCCTATTACTCGCTCCGCGTGATATTTGTAGTTCAAAAAAAAGGTTCTTGTCGGTGGAAAACTTAGGAGAGCGAAAATAGAAGGTGATGTGCGCGCTAGAATCGGCGGCGCGACGGCAAACAAATAATCGCCAGAGAATTTCAATCGGTTCAACGCGTAAAAATTCAATCAGAAGTTCCTGTTTAGGGTTAGTAGCTAGCTGTCAACACGTTTCATATCTCGCTACCGGATCTTGCACTGTTATTAGAAGATTAGGAAAAAAAAATGAGCGGTAGGAGAATCGAACCCCTGTCACTTGCTTGGAAGGCAAGTATGATAACCACTACACTAACCGCCCAAATTTGTTAAGGAAAAAATGTGGTCATCCGCTATACAGGGAGGTGCAAATTTCTAAAAATCGGCGGCCGGGTAACTGCTGATGACATGCATTCTGGCCGAAAAAGATTTTAAGGAGTAGTATTACACCTGTCACCTCCCACACACGATATGCGAGAGTCCTCCCGAGCAACTGAACATCACACAAGGATCAACAAACAGAGGAAATGTCGGCTGTCATGAACTATATGATCTGTCCGTATTTTAACATGTTAGATAGATAGATAGATAGATAGATAGAAAATCGATTAACCTCTCTGTCTTTACATAAATCAAATTAATAAAAATATCAAAACAAAAATAAGAGACGATAATTGATTTTCTATCTATCTATCTAATTTTAACATTCGCTATACGTGTTGTTGATACGGCACAGAATTTGAACATGTCGCTAGGCACCTTGTGTGCAAATATGTTGAACTCGTCTTCCTTTTTTGTTCACTTTATCTTTGTTTTGATATTTTTATTACGTTGATTTATGTAAGACAGAGACGTTAATCGATTTTCTATCTATCTATCTACCTCCCTCCATGAGTCTGCAAGAAAGCCCCAAGGCTGCAAGGCATTCAGAAAACCGTTTTGTGCTCATACCGGCATGTTACATCTTATCATTAACGGCTGACCCTCTTATGGTAGGCGGATGATCTGCATCAGTCCATTCAGAAGGTGACCGCTCTCACGAAAGTGAAATTTCCCGTTCCTATTCTGCGAATACCATGAAACAGATTGTGATTCGAATCATTCGGATTTCGGAAGCTGAATATTTCAAAGGATGCGCAGAGTAAATCTCAGAATGCAGGAGACAGTAACTGACAGACAGTGACAGTTACAGACAGTTACAGACTTAGAGAAGTTACCATAAATCGGGATGGCCAGCAAGCAGCTTTCGCGTACTATAGATGAATTCTTGTGTGTTGTTGATGATTGATCGATCAAACCTCCGCTCGGGCCGCAAGCATCATGCACGAACCATGTTATTGAACCCTGCGTTTAGCTTCATTTGAGCGACGTGCACAATCAGCACATCGGCATAACTTTCTAAACAAACATCCGGTTCTGACATGCCTTTTAACCGTTTCAGGGCCGATTTTCGTGGTACAAAGAATTAAAGATCGTATGGGGTCAACAACAATCACGTGCCACGAAAACGCGCCATAACCATCCTTCTCGCACTTTTTGTTTTCTTCCTCACGCATACCTTTTTTTTCTACTAAGCACTCTCATCATCCCTCAAAACTCATCATCTATCACGTCTTTAACTAAAGTTTACTCAATAGCATCATCAATGTCCGTGTCTTCTGTTTGTTCCATCCTCAAGGAATGGTACAAAGGATTCGCATCACCAAGCATCAACTCACGAAGCTCAACTCACGAAGCTTCAACTCACCAAGCTTCGCTTCACCAATCTTCGCCTCGCTAAGCTTCGTATCACCAGGCTTAGCATCATCTACCGTTCCGCTCCTGGTACCGTTAACGGTACTATTCCTCTCACTCTACCTTCCATTCTCATGAAGTGGTTCGCCAAAATCCGCTTCACCAAACTTCGCATCACTAACCTTGCTGCTACTGCTAACGTCCATGTTCCTGCTTATGTTACTGTCAAGGTTCCTTTCACAGCTACTATGGCTATTGCTATTACTGTTACTGTCAATGTTACTCTTGACATCACTGTTCCTGCTGGCCATGATTGGAATCTAAGTACTGAATTTGAGTCCCCTGGGCCGTGTTATACTAATAATCATAGTTCAAGACGTTATTTCCCGGATCGAGGTAAGTATTATGGTAGCCCCGCTAATGAAGAATTAGATACGCTATCATCCTGATCCACGCTGATGAAAGTAATGGAATCTCGGCTTGCTCGTCAGACTCTTTGGTTACATGATGCAGCATATCATGGAAGTGGCTCTTTTTCATCTTATCATTCGCCCAAAAAAAATAAAACAAAAAAACAAAGAAAATATAAAACGCCAAAAAAAAGATAGTCGTAGTTGTAGTTGTAGTTGTAGTTGTAGTTGTAGTCGTAGTCGTCCTTCACCAGTAGTCGTACAAAACTACCTGACTACCAAACTTTAGTCTTTGTTTGCAAGCACGCAATCCTGACAAAACCTAGTACCTCATTTACAGGTGTGCTCTCATCACCTATCTTTCGTTGACTCAAGCCCGCTTATGGATATACTTGCCGTTCTCCATGGATAGATAGAGAATCATAGAGAATCAACATCTGTATCTTAAGCCACGGTAACCCAAATAAAAAGAATAACTGTTAACACAGAACGAGAATAGAAAGACAGCTCAGTCTCAGCATATTTGCAAGCAATTTCAAACAGAAAGGGGAGCCGTACATGCACCCCCCAAGGTGCCTGGTGACATCTTCAGGTTCTCTGCTTGTTGTCTTCACCATATGCAATTGACTCATGCTCAATCAGCGAAATATACCTTCGACCAAAGCTGCAAGCTCCTTCATGCCCGATTCAAAATAACTGCGCGGGATCACTCATCTACTGGCCCGTACTAGAGAGTAGTCGTCCGCAACCATCTGACTTCCAAACTTTATTGATTTTGGTTTGGTCAGGATTGCCTGCTGGCAAACAAAGACTCAACACGGGCTCTTCCTCACGTACCTCGTTTTGAGTCGTTTCCCGGGTTGCTTTCATGGCTGAGTAGGCAGCTTGCCGATCGAACAGTCTTTGGTTGACTCAAGCCCGCTGAAGGATATATTTACCAGTTAGATAGAGATCAATCCACGTGCTCTACCTTAAGTAACATGGTAACCTAATGAAGAAAAGACTAATTCGCGGACAGTGAGTCTTTGCCGCCGTTCCCGTAACTTTGACTGGGAATTTTACCAACCCGCCTGACCGATCGCGAGTCGTGACTGAGCACCTTGTAAGCTACTTATTGCCAACAAGGCCACAATCATCTATATAGTTATCAGATAGGTCTAATAGTGCACAATTTCAATATGATAAAAGTTACTTAGATATTCTCTATCTAAGCAGCATTGAATTAGAGTGATAGTTGAGCTTCTTAAGTTCTTCTGTTCGTGCAAAACTTATCCGCAAAGATCGCAACTGCTTGTTGCCCCAGCCCACCTGCGAATCGTGGACTTTTTTCATTTCTAGAGGACGACTGGGCGTCGTATGATGGTATGACCGGGGTAATTGGAGAATTTCCCCTGGTTTCCACTGTACCGTATCGGGGTCCTCGATATTATGTTGAAAGGGATTCGGGTGACCGCCGGAAAGTTGCTGGTGAAGATATTTCGAAGTTAATGTTTGCGCCTCTGAAGCATGAAGATCAAGATGCAGGACGACTTTATATGGATTTCAAAGGTATAATGGACGATAATACTAAAGACGGTTCTGCAAGCATTTCTCGATTATATCCGTTTGCAACAAATTTAATGGAGCCTTTAGATTCATTCCGCTTGTTTCCTGCCACTCCAATCGGATATAAAGGCGATACTTATACTAAACTTGATTTACGGGAGGCTTTTAATTGCGTTACTGCAAGCAAAGAACAACCTTGTACTTGGCCCGCTCGCAATCCGGTTGTTTTTCAATTCTTTTTGGCCCGGTTATTGAAGGATTACTATGGGAATTATTGTTATATCTTCCGAGATGAGATTTTGATATTCTCACCCGAGTCGGAACATAAAGAGCTGGTGCGGACTATATTGTCGACATTGAAACGCAATGGTGTTTACTTTGACGCTAAACGTTGCCCATATAATCGCAAGGAAATGGGGTTTGCTGGGCTATTGTTTAAGACGGATGGCATCGAATATCAAGAAATGGATCCCAAAATGACATTCAAGCAGTGGCCAAGACCCCGTAATGAAGAAGAGGCTGTCGCGTTCTTTCGTATGACGTGTTTCTTAGACTCGTCACTTGAGTGCAATATCTCTTCCGAGACGATGCAAGCTCTCATAACGAACGAAGGCTATTTCTCTGAGCTTCGCGAAAGCTTGTGCAATCGTCGTACAGGATTTGTGCTACCGGAACTGTGCATATCTTCACCTTCTTTCTCTCTGTGGCTTGTGGTTACCGATGATGGAATGGCTTGTTCGCTCATGATAGAGTATCCGGCAGATGATTTTTTTACGCCCATAGACTGGCTCGCTCATCTCTATAGTCCCTTTGATAGGCAACAGCCTAAACATGCTCGGTGGTTCCAAGCACTTTTCCTAGTGTTGCAGAAGTTTGGACCTGGTATAGGAGACTGCGTGTTCACAGTATATTGTGATTATAGGGATCTTATTCACTATACAAGGCACCGGTGTTTGTCTGCTCGTGAGACAGAATGGTATAACTTATACAGAAAATACCAAGAAAATGTGATTTTTGAATACGAGGAACGTCCTAACGTAATGGCGGCTAGTGCTGATGCAGCGCCATCCGATGTTGGACCTGGGGTGACAGTTGCCCTGGACATGCAGGTCTACTTGGGTAGGCCGAGCCTTTGCTATGATGAGAATCTCAACCCTATTCATCATCTTGATGCAATGGTCTCTCTACGGCGTGCACTAGGGTGGGAAGTTAGAACTATGCCGTTTCTTTCACAAGACAGATCGGCCAAGGATTCTGGGCAAGAAGTTAAGAAATCATCTGTGCCGTACTTTCCTCCTGTCACTCCGGAAAATAAGACAGCAGACCTGAAGGACCAAAATCTTGAGGTAGTGGAGGAGCAAGGGCGTGTCAACTGGAAACCGACCCGGAGGAGTAGAACTTAGAAATCGTGGAGAAGGTAACTTGAAAGGATATCTGAGTGGGAGGTTTCAGCACAGACACTGGTGCGCCTGGAAGGCGTTGGGACGTTTACCATCCGTGAATCGTGATTCTTCATCAGTGCAACATGGCCTGCTCGTAAATGGCTCTCCAGATTGCAGACTATGCTGCCGTGGCTCCTTACCAAGGCATACTTAGAGAAGTAAATTGGGGAGATTTCCGAGCTTACAAATTCACTTAACACGATAACGAAGATCTTAAATATGTTTTCATGCAGAGCTGTGACCCAGAGAACCCAATGAAGGGAGCTGAGATCGCAAAAATGATTAATTGGGATGGACTAACTTCTCAGTGGTCTACCAGATGAAACTGAGTATGCCCTTCTATCGCATGAGCCTGGATCACAATCAACCAAATTATCCTGCGACATCTCATGTTTGCGGAACGTCTTCTCACATGGCAGTTAAATGTCTGGGAATTAGAAATTAAGCGGCTAACAGTATCTTATATGTTCGCCACGTCTTTGCGTTATTTAATATAATTTAGTGGTTCTCCATTTAAGTTGCCCAACTTCCGTTGTAATCGTCACAGAAATTGTTTGCTCAAGTATAACAAAGCACGATCTTTCGGCCAGGATCCAGTATCGTAGCGAAAACCGCAAAGAAATCGTTGAACTTAAACAATTAGATTCTGTATTAAAAGTGCTAAAATGCAAATGTGCCAAATTTTACTCAGACTCTTTCAAAGGGCATAGAGACCGTCAACCTTGTTGAGGAAAAAGTTCTTTGACTTGACGCTCTTGATAAGGAAACTAGGGGCAGCCCATCCAAAGACCTCGCCGACTCCGCCTCCTCTACCCACAGGAATGACGATGCTAGTACTAGAGGGAGGTACATACGCCTTGACAGGATTAGAGCTCTTGATAAGATCATGAAGAAGAGTCTGTTTAAGAACGCCCTGCTGAGCGAAAGAAATGTTTATAGCGGTCTGATTTCCAAGTGCGAGAACGTCACCAAATGCATAAGCATTTTTATAGCCCTTGACACGCAGATACGGATCGGTGGCAATGTAACCTCTTGAGTCTTTTACTTTTGAAGGTAGAAATTCAGTGTTGGGCGTAACTCCAATGGTGTTTATGTATACGTCCACGACATCAACAGATCCATCGCTGAACACAAGCTCGGTCTTACCGCCATCGGTAGGGTTTGCAGAGGTGAGGCGGATATTGTTAATGACTTTGACTCCTAGATTGCTCAACTTCCTGGTAGCAGCTGCACCGCGAACGGGTTTGAGACTGCCGAGGGGGTGAGAAGTACCGGTATAGAGAGTTACCGATTTGCCCTTGTTATTCTCAGCAAGTTCAGCAGCAGATTCTACACCGGTAGGACCACCACCGACAACGGCGATTTTTGATGCATTCTTTACGCTAGCAACCAAATCCTCAATTGCCTGAATAGAGGCCTCGGCTGTTGTGTGAAGTTTAAAAGCCAAGTTCTCAGTTCGGGCTCCAGTAGCAAATATAATGAAGTCGTATTTAATTGACGATGATTTACCGTCTTGGGATTCATACGATATAGTTTGAGTGTCCAGGTTGGCATCAGTGGCTGTTCCGATAACTAACTTCAGACTTTTGCTCTTAATCTCCGCTGATACTAAATTCTTTAGAGGTCTTAAAGCCTCTTTGATACGCTTCGACTCTACCAGGAGTCTAGGAGCCGCCATATTTACAAAGCTGGCATCTGACGATGATAACAAAGTGATATGATAATCCGAAGATTTGGATAGAATCTCCTTACTGATCAATTTGACCGCTTTGACAGCTGCATAATTTCCGCCCACAATAACAATTTCCTTAACCATTATTGTACTGTTATTGTTTCGAATAATAGATATAAAAGACAAAAAAAGAGGTGTTGAGCAGGAGGCACAATAGATATACTTATAGTCTAGGGGGTATTAACGAAAACAGGATCTCGGAACATGCCCGACCAAATCAAGCGCGAGGAAAGGCCATTTTGGCCGTGGGGCTGATAAAATTTTTAGACCTGCAGCAGATAGATTGCTGATCTTAGTCTTCCCTCTTAGTAAGATGACAAAATTTTACTAAGGATTTGGTAATGATGAGCTGCGGGCGCCTAAACGAGGCCAACCCTTGCCACCATTTTGATTGATATTGGCCCTCACTCGCTTAGAAGTGCTGTCGATCTTAGAAATAATGTGTGGCTCGCTGGCTCAATTGTCCGATGTGTGTTTTACTTATCCAGGTCCAGGACATGACCAATTTCTGAGAAATTCACCAGATAGCGGGATTGTCACTCCGAACATCTAGATCGCGTTTGTTTTCAAATCCCGGAAATGTTGTAACTATACGAAACTTTCGAGGCGCAAAATAGTGATTATTTTAAAGACGTCATTCATGATATGAATTAGTACAATATCTAATCACGACTACCTCATTTCTTCTTCGAAGACCCCTCAATGCCAGAAAAGTTTGAGATCTTGACAAGGCATTGACATTGACATCTTGACTAACGGAATGAATTGAGATTACATCATCATCTTGAACTTGAGGATGGATCAATAAATAGATAGCTTCAGCCATGATTGGAAATCGGCATTCCCGATCATACCTTGTTGGAAATTGGAATGGATTCTTGGTAAATAAGGAGTTAATCCAGCGTAATTTCTATACCTACTGAGCACACATGTCACCACCACTTAGACTGGGTACATCAAATTCATTGTCATAGTATAACAGATAATCCTAGTACCTATACAGTATTGACGTGTGAACTTCTCTTTCAGCGGTACCAACGAACACACCGACAAAATGATGCCATCTTCTGACCTCTCGCTAGGTATTGGTGGAGACTCTGATGAAGAATCACCATTGTCTTCATCTAGAAAGCGACAGAAAAAGTCTCCTAGTGCGGGATCTAGAGATCTATTGACGGAGGAAGAAAAGAAGGCAAATCATATACTCTCCGAGCACAAGCGTAGGACTGCCATTAGAGAAGGGTTTGATCAGATTGCCCGGGTTGTACCCAATTTGGATGAAAGCCAAAGCCGTAGTGAAGCTGTTGTTCTAGAGAAAAGTATGTACCACTCCTGGCCAGTAAGCTGTTCTTACTCTACTAACTATCAAAAGCTCTGGAGTTTGCACATAAGCTTCTAGAAGAAAATCAATCTCTCAAAAATCTGATGCGCGACCATCAGTTTAAAAACTCGTGACAATCGCATAGCTGTGCGGCTGGTGATCGTCGCTTGTGTGATGAGGACATTATTTATTGTACAACCGGAATAGGTATTAGGTCATGTCTCGTATTATCAATACAATATAAATAGAAACTTAGAAAGAGATCGTAGTGAAAGGCGCATTTCCTTCGAAGTTTATGCAGGGGTGATTTTGAAAGTGAGTTAAACCCGCTTGTGCCTCTTCATGGTGTAGTCAAGTGTGAATAATGACCCTTTACCCGATTCCGGCATTTGATACAATCAGCACGATAACCCATAGTATATCGCATAGTAGTGGCATTAGTTAGTCCAATAGGCGCATCTATCATACTGTAGTCAGGCGGCGTTAATGGTACAGCTGCGTCATCCAACTGGAGTTCCTCCTGTTTTTGTTTATCAGTCTGGTGTGTCTCGACAATAGAGTCCTGGAAGTAGAGAGTATCATCATCATGTTGATCCAAGCTTTCAGGTTTAATAGGAGTTTGTTCGGCTAGTAATTTTCCTGTTCTTTTCCTCTTCGCTATCTATGAAAGGCGACGAACCCTGTCAGTACAAAAGAGCACTCGAAAACGACAGCAAAGATTCATACTTCTTCTAAACGTAAATGCTCTGCACTTCTTTTGTATGCCATTATGCTATTGTTACTCTGGTTAACCTGATTCCGCCCTTAGTACACCGTCAATGTTCAACGAAGGAAAAAAACAACACACGCTCTCCCCACTTGTCGGAGATTACTTGATTCCATACATCCCAAACTCAGTCAACTGCCAAAATAGTAATGGACCACGGGCCAACCTCAAGGTCGTACGGAATAAATCAATGATGATATTAAGATTTGTCAAAATGTTACTGGAGATATTAATATGATTAACTTTATACAACGATATCTTCTACTCTTATCCCCTCGTTCGCTGAGACCTAAAGAAGGCAAGCTCATTATCACTTTTGAACAACTTTGATTGTAGTGAAAAAGCATCTACAGTCACCTTACCTGAGAAATGAGAATGATTCTCTCTTTATGGAAAAATATATCGACTTTATGAGCGTTCAGCTACTAGTCTGATCCGTGCATTTTGCACATTACCAGTTCTTCAAAGAGTTCGTGTGAAACGATAATTGGTTGGTAGCTCTCACGGGCGTTACAGGTGGCATCGGTATCACTAGCCTGACAGGGCGGGCGATGTTGGGCAGAGTGTTCGGAAGGGAACCGAACTGAATCTCGAAGATCGCTTCTCTAGCTGGTAGGCAATGTCGCTTATTCTCTAAACTGGAATGGGTAAAGATGAAATTTCCCCCGAGATGAAGGGCAACTTCTATTCTGGCTTTGAAAAAACCAGGAATATTTGGAGAAGAGAGAGATCTCGTGTCCTTGCTGTGTTAGATGCGGGACAAGGGAATGTCTTTCACGTCCGAACAACTACTTTTGATACGATTCACTGTTACTTCCCAAATCTACAGCCATTAAATTCCGAATGGCCTCAGATAACTTCTGAACATTTCAGGACCGGCCTTCTTCAGCCATAGGAATCTACATTCAAATCGGGAATTAAACTATAAGTGTTTCCTTGGTCTTGATATTCCAGTAGTCACGACCTGGGTTCTGTCAGCCGATGAAATAAAATCGTTTCTTCTGAGATAGCCTGCGAAACAAGCCCAATACCAGGTAATATTCATCAGATGTAACGTGGCATGTGGGTGTTTTCAGTGCTGACTTATTATAGTTAGCCTGTTAATATCAGGATTGAAAAATACAGCAGTTTCACCACATCTCTTTATTTTTCGTCGGCCAGTAACTGCCTGTTAATGGCAGTTCCAGTTTGCCTACGTTAAAATTTATTCTTCTATTTCATTCTTTATTACTGCAGAATTAGGACTGCTTATCGAGCATCTTTGCTAGGTTTTTCTAAACGGTGACGCCGTGGAACATCTCCGGTAGTGCTCAAGCAAGCGCTACAGTCTTGAGTGTCATTTCTCACAAAGTAAAATGGGCAATTCGAGCATTTCCCGCTGATGTGCAACTCTCAATAAAGCTTTCTATTGGATGCTTGTTCACATTTCGCTTTACTTGCTGGGAAGTTTCTTGTCTAAGTTGTTTCCGGCGTTCGGGTTGTGGTCGAAATCTGGGGTAAGGTACTTGTAGAACATGTCATTACACATCGCGTGAAGAATCTAAAGAAAACAGCCGTTCGGGCATGTTTTAATTGAACGCGACGCGACTTTTAAGGTTAAGTCCGATGGCTTATGCGTTGATCGGCTAACTCCGCCTAAGTCAAATAAGTCCTACTCTGAACTGTACGGTCCGAGACACTGACTTTCTGAGACACAGATTCCCAGTCCAACGGTTCCCACTGAGGCCCTTAGAGCATTGAGATACCGTGGCACCGTGAAAGTGAGTGCGTCAGCAAATGGTTTAACAGCCCCCTAACAGCGTAACTGAACTCTTACCGAGGGCAGGGGCCCCAGGGGGCCATTGACAGAAGTATCAGTCTTCAAATATACGTCACATCAATTCATGAAGGGACGTGTGGCCACTGTGGGCAGCAAAGGGGCCGCCCCTTAGGGGGAATGTGTCAGTGGGGCTCTGTGGGGTTAACTGATTTCCTGTCCCAAGGATTCGTCTGCGCCTCAGTCAGACTCCCGCGCGTGGCAGAGAATTGGGACTTTCAAAGATCCTTCATTCTACTGACCCTCGCTTGCACCATCCAGGATTAAGATTTAGGAATATAGACCTTATCAGCATTCAGTAGTTTAATTCTGTTTGTGTCTTTAATTCTTCGATAGAATTGAAGAGTATTGTGGCATAGAACAAACGCCGTATCTATTTGAACACTCGTTTCGTTGGAGAAAGAAAAGACAGTTACGGGATTTTTGCTATTTTTAAAATTCGTGTTTATAAGTGCTGTGGTTCTAAATTTACCAAGGTGTTGTCGACAAGGAACAATCCATTTCGGGATTAAATACGAGCATTGTGATATAATTGAGCATCACCCATCTACAGTTTCAGTACAGCGTTTTGTGGGATTTATTAAGAAATGGTATATTTGTTTCGACAACTATTGTTGGTGTCGTTGTTCTGGCTGCAGGTACGGAGCGAAAACTTGATCAAATCAAGTGCTTTACTATCATGCATGGACAACTCTCAGTTCACAGCATCGGCTTTCGATGTAACATTTTTTGCAAGTAACTCGTCTGTTTCTTTCGATATCACTGCCATCTCAACTATTGAAGGCAATGTCACTGCGCAGATTGAAGTCATCGCATATGGAATTACCATTGTTAACGAAAAACTCAACGCATGCAGTCTGAATTTGAAACAACTATGCCCTATATCCTCGGGTCATTTCGATATTAGCTCGAATATCAAGGTTGGAACTGATGTTACTCGTAATATCCCTGGTATCGCATACAATATCCCCGACTTGGACGGTAAAGTCAAGGTCACGGTTTATATGGCTGACGATATGAGTTCCCCAATCGCTTGCGTACTGGCTACTCTCTCTAATGGCAAAACCGTCCAAACTAAGTTTGCCAGTTGGGGCATTGCAGCCGTTTGTGTGATTGGCCTACTTAGTGCCGGAGCTCTGTCGCTCGGAGGATACGTTAGCACTTCAGCTCACATCTCCTCAAACGTCGTGTCTCTATTCCTTCATTTTCAATCAGTGGCCATCATTAGCATGATGGCGGTGGCTAGTTTGCCTCCTATTGCCGCTGCGTGGGCCCAAAACTTTCAGTGGACAATGGGTCTCATGAGAGTTGGATTCATGCAGGATATTTTCAACTGGTACGTGCAATCTACAGGCGGTACGTCGGCCAATATTCTACCAAATAAGGACTTCATCTCAATTGAGGTTGAAAAGCGCGATTTGACCGGCATTGTGCCAACTATGGGAAATTACGCTTCTCATCACGCACGACAAGGGGCTGCAAAAAACATATATAGGAACATGGTTGTGAATGCTGCTAAATTACCAGAACTAGTACGCAGAGCGTCGAACTCTACGACTAACTCCACCACCACGGACTCTACTACGACTGATGAAACGAATCCTAATCTTGGAAGCGTCACGCTGATTTTACGAGGAATGCAGCGAGTTGCATTTCTATCAAATATCGAAATCACAAGCCTGTTTTTAACTGGACTAACTTTCTTTGTGGTCTTATGCGTGGTTCTCATTATCACTTTGGCACTGGTCAAGGGTGTACTGGAGCTATTGGCCAAGACAGGTGCTATTCACCCAGGAAAATTCTCTGAATACCGAAATGGCTGGAGAACTTACACAAAGGGAGTACTATTCAGACTTGTACTTGTCGGATTTCCACAACTATCTGTTCTATGCTTATGGGAACTGACTAGACTTGATTCTCCAGCGGTTGTTGCCCTTGCCGTTTTGGTTTACGTTATTGTGGCGGGTATTCTTGGATTCGCGTCCTATAAGGTCATAGCTATTGCAAGACAGTCTATGACGATGCATAAGAATCCTGCTTACATTTTGTTTTCGGATCCGGCAGCCTTGAATAGATGGGGCTTTCTGTACGTCCAGTTCAGAGCCACGGCATATTACTTTGTTGTGCCGATCTTGATTTACACTTTTGTCAAGGCATGTTTTATCGCCTTTGGTCAACCAGTAGGGAAAGTTCAAGCAGTTGCTATATTTCTCATCGAGCTTGCTTACCTGGTTGTTATTTCTTATATTAAGCCCTATATGGACAAGACCACCAACGGATTCAATATTGCCATTGGAGCAATTAATTTTGTGAACTCTATCCTTTTTTTGTTCTTCTCTACACTATTTAACCAACCAGCGGTCGTGACTTCTGTGGCAGGAATTGTATTTTTCGTTTTAAACGCCATCTGTTCGCTGGTTCTTTTGATTATGATTATATTCTCCTGTGTTTATGGATTCTTTGCCACGAACCCTGACACACGATACCAGCCTATGCGTGATGATAGGGATTCCTTTATTCGGGACCCGAATATGCCGATCGAAAAGTCGGACGGCACTGAGCTTGATGCCCTAGGAGCAACCATGAGGGACGGATATACTCCAAGTTCAAGCTTGCAAAATTTGCGCCCGCATGTATATGGTGATCAGGACGAATCTGTTCTGAACTCTAGAGCATCATTGCATGATAACGAGGCGTTTCCACAAGCTCGTTTGCCACGACAGTCCGAGCGATTACAGAATCCGTTTTCGGAGTATTCCAACCTGAGTTCTAACTCTGAACTGGATTCTCCTACGAGAAGAGAAAGTCCTGGGTTCCCAACTGCTCAGCAGACGACTTATCAGGGCTACTATCCTGCAAGTGAGGAAAACTGGAGATGAAACTTTTGCAAGCTCCTCCATCAGCCTTTATTTATATTTATTTGTCACATTTTGGTTCCCGAGAAGAAATAAAGAACGAAAAACGAGCAGCATTTACACTGCTTACTGTATTGTATAGTACGAGATATAACCGAATAAGACGTCTAAAATTTCTTGCTTGGCAACTTTGTCTAAATGTACATAAAAGAACTGCGAAATGTGGCTTAGCTAGAAAGAAACAAAAAGTAGAAAAATCGCGGAAGAACCAGTCAGAAAACTACTGGTATTCAGGCGGAGTCGTATATCCGTCCGAGCCATCCGCTTCCAAGACTTGAGTATTGGCCCGCGGTCCTGTGTAGTATGTCTTTCCAGAAATGTACCAATAGGCAGTGGCGAAAAAGCCAATTCCGGCCAAAATAACTACCGCATAGTTCATGTTATTCGGGTCTACAGGCAAGGCAGTAGGCATGAAGAAAATAACACTCACAAACGCAGTCCACAGAACAGCCCAAAGATTGATCCAGTAACCGAGTCGGCCAAGATGCCATGGGCCACGCTCAAAAGTGTTGAAAACCATCTTGCAAATAATTGGAATACAATAACTCCAATCTAGAGCAATGGCTGTAATGTTAAAAATCGCAGACACGGCAGTATATGAACCGAGACCAATCAAATTGATTAGGATGCAACAAATGATTGTCAACCAAACGGCATTGATGGGGGTGCCGGTAACTTTATTGATGGTGTACCAAGTATTTGAGAAGGGCAACATCTCATCTCGGGAAAATGCCCAGACGGTTCTCGAGCAGGCATGTGCAGCGGTGATAGCCACAAAGTTCATAATCAAAAATGCCGCAACAGTATAAAATATGCCGCCAGACTTGCCCAACACATTGTAGAAAAGCTGAGAAACAGGCTGGCCAATTGGTGAAGCGAGAAGCTCGGCTGGGTCACCCATGCAAAAGACAAAGACTATGTTGAGTAGAATACCTGCAATATAGGTGAATCCCATTGCTGTTGAGATTGCCCATGGAGCCTTCTTCTCGGGTTCAGACATTTCTTCGCAGATATGCGCCGTGGCATCATAGTCGGTCATAGTCCATGAAACTGAAAGGAACCCGAACATAAACGAGAATCCTATAGGAGTCCATCCCGACGAAGACTCAACATTGGTGAAGACATATTTGGCATCATGCTTATTGTCCTGCATCACGAGTAGCGCGATACACGCAGAGACAAGAACACCGACATGGAAGACGATATAAGAACTGGTGAATCGTTCGAGAGCCTTAGTGGACAATGAGTTGATAGCACCATGGAAAATCAGCAGGGCAGCCATAACTCCGACGGTATGATATTTGGTAGGCACGTAACTGAAATCGGTGCCCATTGATACTGCGGCAAGAAGGAGTTGAGCAGCACCATAATCAGTGGAAGCTACGCCTGCAACCTGACCCAGGAGATTCAACCACCCGTCCATCCAACTGATAATGGGGACATATTTCTTGGGTGCGAGGTGGTTAACAGTGAAATAGAGTCCTCCAGAGGTCGGATAAGCGGAAACCAGCTCTGCCACCGATAATGCAATACACATACATCCTGCGCCAGAGATAATCCAGCACCAAACGGCAGCTGCTGCACCACCGGCTATCAGAGGATACGAGAAGGTCGTGCAAACAGTTGCAAATAGACCTGAGATCGATACCGCGAAAGAAAAGGCAGAATACATGCTGAATTCTCTTTTAAATACCTGCTTATAGCCCAAAGCGGCCAATCTACGATCGGCCTCACTAAGATTTTTTAAATGATCTTGATCAAGAACATCCACATCTTCCCTTCTGGTTATTATATCCAGATCTTGCTGTTCTACATCAGCGGTTGTGCGCCGCTGGTCTTTTTTTTCAGAATCCATTATAAAGGTCCAGAAAATGGGAAATGTCTAGTCGTAAAGAAAATGAAAGCAAATATTGAAGGAAAGTGAAAGCAAATATTGAAGGAAAGTGAAAAGCAAATGGTAGGATAAGAAAATGTTTTTTGCCGAAGGATTTTTCAAGCAGCCTGTCGTCACGGCGCAGATCTGGAGATACGAAATTTTCACATGCAATTTTCTCCGAAAGTCTCCCACCATTCACATGCCTTCTAGAACAAAAGAACAAAATAACAGTTCCTGTCAAACGAAAAAATCTTCCGTAGATCGCAGCTAGGGTTGTTACGAATTCGGTTAAGATTGACAGATTCCAACCTCAGTTATTTTAAATAAATTTGCTGATACCGAAATTCGCGATATATGCGGGGGCGAACGTTGTTGAGGCTTCCTGTGCTCTAGCTTAAATGCTGGCTGCAGAAGATTGGTGCTGCCTTGCGGCCCTTGCCTCTGCCTTATGCCGCGAAGTTATGCGCGATCCTTAGCGACGCTTGAATCATTCACCAGATAGGTTTTCCATCCGCATCGCACGCAGGAAATGGAGCCGATTCCGGAATCTCTCATTGAGATATTAGATATTGGGTTCGACAGTTCAGATAATAAATGTTACATTGCCGCTAGCAGTACTGACGTCTACCACTTCAATTGGCGGCTCTAATCTTCAAATGTTGATCCTCGGCTCATAGTTGAAGTATCGATGTTTAAGATAGCGAGTCTATATTCTGTTAAGACAAGGTACAACTTCGTGGGAAGGCTTGTTAGGTCATTTATAGGCTGGAAAAAGGTGTAGAATGAAAGTTTAAAACATTTTTTTTTTGGATTTTCTAAGGATTTATATAATCGTGGCCGCGATTGTTGAAGTGAAAAAAAGAGTTGGTGGAGGACTAGATGTTAAATCATCTGATTAGTGAAAGCATGTTTCCGAAGCCTATGCAATGACGCAGAGGAAGGGAACCGAAGCTAAGTTCTTGATTAGCACACAATCAGTATAAAAGCATTTGAGTCGTAGGGATTGCATTGTTACATACGGCTGTTCGGGTTGGAGTTGGACTTGGGTAGTTCAACATCGGTGGGCTTGATTGGAGCAGCGATAGAGCTGGCGATTTGAGTAGTGACGGATGGAGACATAGTTGGCAAGAAATAGAAGCTGATAAAGTTCTTAGGACGAGTTTGGCTTGATTTAAAAGTCTCATAATGACGAATCTCCATGACTTTTTATACTTGAGAAACAAGCATTAGTCTCCAGCTTGAAGTCCTATCTAAGCATGGCTTGATTATCTATTCAAGGCCACAAAACAGGTAACGATTTCTGTCTATCTCTGTCAATCGGATATCTTTTTGTTTCATTTTCTATTGATATACCCTAAATAGGAAGTCCAAGCAGGATATTTTCCTACCGAACTGGACATGAACAATCTAATGTGGAGTTCGCCGATCACCGTGCCCCATTCATCTACCCAAATTCGGCATCTCAATAGAAACCCCACCACGAAAGAGCTGCAACCTACAGTTTTCTAGACCTCGTGTTCCGAAAAATAAAGTTACTTTTAATACTATACCATTTACAGACCCACCAATGTTGTGTATATCTAATGTTCCGTTGATCTGGGAGTGTGGGGGAGCTTAGCCACGCACTCAGCAATAATCTTGAGACCCCGCTCGATATCTTCCTCAGAGATAACCAAGGGAGGCGCTAAACGAATGATGTTGTCATGTGTTGGCTTAGCTAGGAGTCCGTTCTCTTTCATCAACAGGCAAAGTTCCCATGCAGTTCTGCCATTGGCTTTTTCATGATCTAGCACTATCGCATTCAATAACCCGCGACCTCTAATTTCAGTGACAATGCCTGAATCCAATAGAGGCTTCAGACCTGCTCGGAACTTCTCGCCCAGCTTCTGTGATCTTTCCACTAGGTGCTCATCCTTAACCACTTGGAGGGCAGTGATAGCTACAGCGCAGGAAAGTGGGTTTCCGCCATATGTGGAGCCATGAGTACCAGGCTCGATACAGAGCATTATCTCCTTGGAAGACAAAACCGCCGAAATAGCAGTAACACCTCCAGAGAGAGCTTTACCTAGGAGAATCACATCAGGCTTGACATTGGAATGCTCAACACACAGCATTTTACCAGTTCGTGCAATACCGGTCTGAATCTCATCAGCAATGAAGAGAACATTATATTGTTTGCAAAGCTGGGCAACTTTCACAAGATAGTCATCATCTGGAACGACGATTCCCGCTTCACCTTGGATGGGTTCGACCAAAAAACCCGCAATTCTGTCACCGGCATTTTTGAAAGCCTCTTCCAAGTCTTCGATATGATTGTATCTCAAGGGTCGGTTTGATCCAGGAATAAAGGGTCCCACGTTCTCAAGGTATGGGCCATAGTTATCCTTAGCCTCTGGATCGGTCGACATGGAGATAATAGCCAAAGTTCTTCCATGAAAGTTCTCAGTGGCACTCAGCACAAGAGCTTCGCCCTGTGGAATGCCCTTTTTGAGATAACCCCACTTTCGAGCGAGTTTAATGGCTGTTTCCACCGCTTCAGCACCGGTATTCATGGGCAATACCATTTCATATCCGAAATATTCAGTTACATACTTAGCAAATTGCCCGAAGACGTTATTGTAAAAAGCCCGAGAACTTAATGTCAACTTTTGAGCCTGGTCAACCAGGGCTTGAACTATCTTAGGGTGACAATGTCCTTGATTCACCGCCGAATAAGCAGACAGGAAATCCAAGTACTCCTTTCCTTCCGGATCCCACACCTTTGCGCCCAATCCCTTTTCTAATACCACCGGAAGTGGATGGTAGTTATGAGCAGAATGATCGTGCTCATACTTAATGGCCGTCTGTGAAGTGATGCTCTGAATCAAACTCATCTTTGTACTGCTTTAGTGTCAAATAGAATAATATTGGGAAATGTAAGAATTCAATGCTAGTTTATATATAAAAACTCTTCCTCGCCCGCCTCGCGCGTGTTTGATCCTGATTCTCGACGATCATGAACCCTATAGGCAGGACTTGGAGAGACCCGACATCACGTGAGGCAGAACCCCCGCCTCTCCTTGCCTTTAACTGATGGGAGTTCGAACTTCGAACTGCGTTTTGATTGCCTTAACACCACTTATTGCCGAGTCTATTATACAGGTTTGTTGATTTATCAAATCAAAATCAAACGTTTTTAACTTGAGGTTATCTTCATTGAAGAAGGTTTGCCATAATTCGGATAAAAACAACCATGAGTACTGATCATGTTCCTAAACGTGCGTTAATCACGGATTATTTCAGCACCACCAAGGCGGCCAACGTCGGATTGACCAGGAAAAAGCAGGAAGCGGCTGAGATTCCGGATGATATTCATGCTCGACTTATCGGGGTAGGACCTCGGGTCCGTAAGAGCGTGAATGATGGTTACCAACAAGCTTGTTCGTTTCCGTCTTACGAAGGTCAAGCTATTGGTCCCACCAAGCCATACTCGTTTACTTACGGCTCCGGCAATGGCCTGATTGAAACTGGCAATACAAATTCAGTAAGAAATGCATCATTCGGATCTAATTCATCTTCCTTTACAACTGAGGTAGACGAAGACGAGTTCTTGCGACCGATTTCTGGCACCCAGAAGCGGTCGTGGTGTGATGATGACGATGACCATGGGTCGATACCAACAAAGGCCGAAACCTTCACTACTTCTAAGATATTTTATGTCCCACTGACTGCCTCGGTTACATCATCATTGGAACCACCAGAGGACTTCCCTGAAGCCGACTTTCTATGCTCGAAAGAAGATCTCATGAGAGATTGACTAAGGATGGGCCATTGTTTCACGATGGATTTCAGAAGGCTCGCTCTGTCATCCTGCTCTGGACTTATATTTATTTGACCACTTTTCTGGTACCATAGCATCTAAGGGTATATACGATAGTTATAGTTGACAATTGATATCATGTTTGTTAATAGAATATTAAAGCCTGCTGTTTTGTTGATAGGGTTTCGCTAGGAATGGGTTTGCTATCTGTTATCAAACCCCGCTCAAGAACCTGCTAGTTAACGGTTCCCTTAATTCAAGGCGTGTTCGTTACCTCCAGGAATCGGAACAATGGCACAAAAAAGCTCGAATTTTCAGCTTCATTTTTCTTTTTAGCAGAGCAGCAGCCATAAAAGCTGAGATCTAGCGGCTGGTCTAAGTAGCCTCCCAACTTGCCCAACTTGCCCAACTTGGAATCTCTCCTATCATATCAGCATATTCACTAGCAATATTTTGTTCTTGGCAGTAAGCGGTCTCAGGCTCGAGTAAAAAGTTATGAAATCTGGCTCAATGAATGGGAAAAAAATATATGCCTCGAGCCGGAGTCGAACCGACGATCTTATCATTACTAGTGATACGCCTTACCAACTTGGCCATCAAGGCAACTTTTGAAAAAAAATTCCAGTGGCCAGCCTCAAACTTCTTGATTTGAGTCACGTGACCGTGGATCACGTGATCATATTGGGAGTTATTATGATTTTGTATTCCAGATTAGTTGTCCTTCGGGACATATGGTCAATTTGAAACGATACAGAGAAGATTAGCATGGCCCCTGCATAAGGATGACACGCTTTACAAAGAGATTTACCAAGTTTTTTTTATTGATCTATCTATCATATTTACAATTCACAAACCTTGGAATACCGTTTTCTTCTCTATCCCTATAGAGAAAATACTGGCCAAATGAAGTTCAATTTCTCACGTTTACCTGGGTTCGAATTTCGGTGGTGTCAATATTTTTCAGCTACAAATCCCATGGGCCGCTGCGTCAAGATCTGAGTAACTGTGTCAAGCGTCCATATGGAAGTTGATAATGGAATACAGGGCGGCTCGCAGTATAAAGAGAGACTTGAAAGTCATAATTTTTCTGCTCAAATTGACTTTTTCTCCGATAGGGATCAGTGTGCGGCTGTGTAACTTTTGATCGGATAGTTTCGGTCCCGGCATTTGCGGGCACTGCTGCTTCTTTTGTGGGGTTTTTAAAGTCGAGATTCCTCCTCACTTATCTTCGCCTCCATAACTTTTTGTTCATGTCGAAATATCCACAGGCCCCTCAGCCAACTCACGAGGACCCCTGGCAATCTTCGTCCAGTAATTACAACAACAATCCGTCCGGCGGAGCTCCTCCTCAGTACAACCAAGTGGGCGAAATCGGTTACAAGCCAGATCCGCGTCTTCAAGCACCACAAGGTCAGCAGTACCCTTCTTACCAGCAGCAGTATCCAGGTGGGTACCCTCAACAAGGGTATTACGGTGGTGGTGGCCAACAGTATTACGGTGGTGGTGGTCAACAGTATTACCAGCAACAGCCACAGGCCGGAGGCTACTATGGACCACCACAGCCTATATATGTACAACAGCAGCAGCCACAGACCACAGCTGGAGCTGATGGATGTTTATTAGCATGTTTGGCATCGCTCTGTTTGTGTTGTGCTCTGGAAGCTATCTTTTAATTCTGTTTGTTTGTTACGTCTTGCTTTGCGCACCAGTCCGCTCGTATTTATTCCTTGAATTCTGATTGTTGTCTTTATACTATAATTAATCGTTCTTTCTATATCAGTCCTCTGTAGAATAATGTGATATTTCCCTACCGATTCTATATGTATGATTCCTATCATCTTTTGAGTATGCATGCATGGCTGAGGCACATTGGCTAATAAGACAAACTCTGACAAAGTCTAACTAACCGCCGGTGTTTAAGTTGCGTCGGGTTACTAGATATTTCATATCATATTATCCTAACTTGAACTGAGCCACGGGCCATAGACAGCGTCGATCTGTGCATAAATAATTTTGTCTCGTTTATATTTCGCGATGGGGCAAATTTCGAATACACGCATTATTGGCGTACAACTGGGCATACATCACAAACTCCCGTCGAAGCTAACGCTCGAGTCCTGACAGATTAATCAGTCTCCACATATCTAATTCATCAGACGCGCTACGATCAAAGGAATTTGAATGAATTTTAATCAGGAACTTGTCTGATACAATAATGGCGAGTGTCAAGGGAAAGGGAAAAGGAAGGCCAACCTCCGAAAAGTCGTCTCAGCGGGGCAGAACATCATCTCCCTCTGGACGACTGGCAGGAAAGAAGACTGGTAAAGCATCGATGATAAATGGAAAGTCCTCGTTGATAAATGATCCCTATTCTTCTGTCTTGTCCATTGCTTCGTCTGATACTGTTGACTCATCATCGTTACTGTCGCTGCAGCACGATTTAGAGGGTCTTGTACAAATATCAATCACAAACATCCAAACATGTGAGAATGAAATTCGAAAATTAAATCGTACCGCAGGAACCTTAAAGGCCGAGAATTCAAAGCGCAGGAAGTTAAAACAAGAGGAAGCAGAGGAAGAGAAGCAGGTATCCATAAAATTAGAGGAAGAAGCTCAGCCGCTTGCGGATACGGAAGAAGGAGAACTGTATTCCAGTCATGATATGAAAATGGAGATCGACACCCAGGAGGGAATAGAAGATGCAGAACCAGAGATTGGCTCAGCTTCTGAGAATACTGGCGATGGTGCGTCAAAGGAGGAGGGAAAAGACCTCCCAGACCGAATAACAGATATGACAAAGATTCAGCTAAGCCCAAGGCATGGGACTGAGGTATTCGAAAAGAATCCCAAGTCTGAGTTCGTGGACTCTCAAGTTATACCTATATCCGCTTTAGGATTATTTCAGGAAGATATTGGCGAAAATGGACTGCCGCACACGGGCGAAGAGTACTTGAAGAAAAAGTATGGGGTCGCTTCGTATCCATCTCGAGATCTTAAGGATTTGCTCCCCGGTGAAATTCCTGACCAGGACTTTACTAAGTCAAAGCCTCCCAATCAAGTACAGTTTTCCACCTTTCTCGCTGCCATTGAGCCCTTCTTTCGTCCTTACACTGAAGAAGATATTTCATTCCTGAAACAGAGAGCAGTTGGTGTCGACCTCGCTCTTGCGAGATCTCTCGCCTTATCCCCATTTATCACTCCTTTGCTTGGTCCGTTATATACTGAAGTATGGGCTGAAGAAGATGGGCGGAATGCAGGCTATTCACTTTCTCCGGTGCCCACCAAACCGCCCCGTGAATATGCCGCCCGAGGAAATAGCGACAGTATCTCAGACGAAGCGCTTGAAACCGAGAGCGTCTCCTGTGGTCCTCTGGCATCACGATTACTCTCGGCTTTATTGCATGAAGCTAATTCCGACGTTGACGAAAACACAGCTGAAGACAAACCTGAAGAAGACAACAACACCAGCAGGCGGTCTAGCTTCTTCATGGATCAAGGATGGAAGGTAAATGCTGTCAAGGCGGACTACTCTTCTTTAGAAGACCGCCTAAAGCGCGAACTGAGATATGTCGGTGTACTGGATTTTAATCTTCTTCGAAAGGAGGAAATCAAGAAGCGGCAGCAACTACGGCTTACAAATGCAGGAAGTACTGCGAATGGCGGCGCAGGCAGTAGGGACCTTGAAGAGTCTTCAGGACTTGTTAATGATTACGAGATCGACTGGGTGACGGGAACAGAGGATGATGAAATTTGTGTCGAAATGCGTGAACTACAGAAAAAACTTCGTTCTGTCAATAAGGTGAACCAGGCGTATAAAGCCAAGTTATTGTCGATTGTTCAAGAGCAGATGGCCTATCAAGAGTATACGCAGATTCTGGAGGATCTGGACAAGCAGGTCGATCAGGCATATTTGAAGAGGATTCGAAATCCGAAGTCCAAAAAAAAGAAGATAGGAGTATCGACAGTCTCCAATACATCGATCCAGGCCAACACTGCCGCCGGGTCATCGAGCTCCGCTGGAGGCGACAAACCTGGTCTAAGAACATTACTGGATAAGCGATCACGTTGGATTGAAAAGATTGGCCCAGTGTTTGAACCCCCTGAAATAATGAAACGCATCCCAAGCAAGTCTATCTTTGAGAACCTATCGATAGATGAAGATGAAGAAGACGAAGGCTTAGAAGACGAGGATGAAATGTATAGCAGCAACATGCCCTTATGAGATTCAAGCAACAAAATTAGTGTTTTTATCGGGTTAACGTTTACGTTATTTAAAAAAGTTACAGATATATATGAATTTATCTTTGGCCTGATAGTTTTACCATCTCATCATGCTCATGTCATTTCTAATTCTGTTGTAATCCAGTAGACCTTCAATAGGACCAATAGCAGCGATTGCGATGTCCTTGTCCCAGAGATACTTCTGGGCCCAGTTCTTGACATCCTTGACTGAGACACTGTCAACACTCCTTTCGACTTCTTGAGGTGACTGGCGACGACCAGTTGTGACCAGTTGTCGCCCGATATCTTCAGCAATGGCGGTGGTACCGTCTAGCGCCAACAATAGCGATGCTTTTAGTTGTGACTTTGCGCGCTCGACTTCGGCGGCGGTTACAGAAACAGAGAGTCTGTTCCATTCCTTGAGGGTGAAGTGGACCAGATCATCAATCTGAGTCTTGTTTTCAGTTGTCAAATAAATACCCCACAGCCCGGTATCAGAGTAAGAAGTTGAGAATGACAGGAACGAGTTTGCGAGATGGTTCTTGGAAACAATAGCACTAAGCTTGGATCCTTGATTTGGAGCTGAACCCAGAGCACGATCCCAGTTCCCGATAATTGCCTGCGCAACCAAAGCAGTGTAATAATCCGGGGATGACCAGGAGACTCCCTCTACAGCAATGGCGATATGGGCAGTTGGCAAGGTATCATCACGGATACGGACTTCGGAACCAACGAACTTTGGTACGTCAGTGGGGCCTCTAGATCCGGTTCCGACTGGCACTGGACGTTGAGATGTGGGGAGGCCAGTGAAGTATTTTTCCGCCAACTTGACGAGTTCGTCGTGCTCCACGGCACCTGCACCGACCAAGACCATTCTATCAGCCTTGTAATTGTATTTGATGTAGTTGCTGAGTTCAGTACGAGTGATTTCCAGAATGTTTTGTCGAGGTCCGAGAATGGTTCTACCAAGGGGTTGCCCTTGGAAAGCCACCGCATGCAAATGATCAAAGACGACCTCTTCGTAAAGTTTGTCAACTTCTTCACTTTCCCGGATAATTACCTCTCGCTCGCGTTCAATTGCCTTTTCTTCTAGCTTAGAGTTCTGGAGGATATCGGCAAGGATGTCGACAGTTTTGGCAACATCTGTCTTAAGAGATCGGGCATAAAAGACGGTATTTTCTCTTGAGGTATAAGCATTGAGATGGGCTCCAATATTTTCTATTTCGAGCTCAAGTTGTTGTTGATTTCGGTTGGCGGTACCTTTAAATGCAAGATGCTCAAGAAAATGCGCAGTACCATTATTATATTCGTTTTCTGCACGGGATCCAGCATCTATCCATACCCCAACAGTAGCGGTTTGAGCCAGAGGAGAACTTTCCGTTGCCACTGTTAAACCATTTGGTAGAGAGGTTGTCTGAGTCTTTGGATAATTGACTGTAAATGAAGACCCAGTTTGCAAGCCCCGTTTAAGAACAATAGCAGTTCTTAAAGAAGCCCTTGGAAAACGAAGCAAAGCAGACATTTTGTTCCGTGACTAAGTCTCGATTCAATTGTTGAAATAATAAGCGCTATTGGAACAACCGATGTTTTGGAGGTTTTCTGAATTTTTCTCCCACAAAGTGATTGGGCCTTGGTGGATTTCCACCAATCACACATGGGCAAATTTGGGATCAATTCAACCGCCGATTACCCGGGTACTAATACCGTTTGAATGACTTTGACCTCTAAAGATCCGTGAATATCGATCGCAGTTCAATATGATTTATTCGACGCCAGCATTTATTAAACAGGCATCTTCAGTTTCTCCTTTAAGGATGTTAATGAGGAGAGGTGCTCCTCAATTCCTACTCTCGACTCAACGAAGACATTTGACAGTGATCCCTCAACCTCCGGGAAATATCGTAGGAACCGTCAATGATCCAACTCCAGTCCCACCGATCAACAAAACACATGGTTCTTATCATTGGTCTTTTGAAAGATTGATTGCGGTTGGTCTTGTTCCTTTGACTGTCGTTCCATTTGCTACTGGGTCATTCTCCCCAGTTCTTGATGCCACTTTGGGATCTCTTCTGATTATCCATTCTCATATTGGCTTTGAATCGTGCATTATCGATTATATTCCAAAGCGAAAGTTTGGTAGGGTCCATGATGCTGCCATATATCTTCTATATTCTGGATCTGTTCTGGGACTTATAGCCCTTTATGAATATGAAACTAACGACATCGGACTGACGGAAACAGTTCGAAAAGTATGGAATGCTTGAATGTATAGGCATATTAGAAAATAAATAATTAAAGAAATCAAACCATTTCAATCATTTCGGTGGGTTGTTTCCTTCGTTGGACCTCATGTCGAACCGATTCCACATGTTTGTTGTAAGCTTCAATTTCTTCCCGTCTAACTGATGTCGCCTGTCTAGTCCCACTTATGGCTCTATCGGTGTTTTGGATCAAGTCATGGGTTCGGATCAACCATTGATCTAGAAGCGTCAGTACTTCATTTAAACTTTCAGGACTGACGTCCCGACCTTGGACACTATGAATCTGTAGGGCTTTCCCCTTAGTATCCAGCTTCCCCTTCACAAGTCCACTGTACATGGTATCTACAATAAAGCTCTCAAGCTCATGACTTTCCAATTCAAGTTCATTCGAGATTTGACTGAACTCAACAACCTGATGCTTGGCTCCCATGCTTGCGAGAGACAGCTGTTTTAGCTTCTTCGATTGGTGATAGTCTAGATCAGGTGCAGACCCGGCACTTTTCAACACCAAATAGTCACTCCAGGTGCCATACATAAATATTTTTAGAATCTCTATCCATTGTTGGACATTAACGTCGTCATTCAATTCCTGGGCTCCTTCCAATTGATGAAGTAGACGATCATATATCTCCCCAAATCCATAAAGCCCAGAAAGTCCCGTTGCCCGCTTGATCAAATCTACAGTAATAATCGCAGATGGACTGTTCTCAGTCAATCGTAGCAGCGAAAGAATCTCGTCCATTTTATTCTCTCCAAAAGTTGGTGATGTGGGGCTAAATTATTCCTTCAACTCCCGCCATACTTTTCAAGCCAAATGAATAAGCCCATATTACCATGTCTATTGAAATCAAGACACTATATGATTGTAAATAAGCCTCCTTTGTGCTATAGTCAACCACCGGATTATAGAACTCTTATAGCAAATCCAAATGGCCTAACTGTGGAGGATTTACTGCGGGATCAGTATCCAGATCTCTATTCTACTAGTTTAGTTTCGCCGTTTTGTCAGCCTAAAATAGTCCATAGACTGGATTACCAAACCACCGGGGCCATGATATTTGCTTTAAGTACACAGGCTGCCCGCTTATTTGCTAGGGGGTTCAAGTCTCCTACAAAAGGGTATAGGCTTCGGAAAAAGGTAAGTAAGGAGCCTCAATCGGAATGGACTCGACTAACGGTTGAAAAAGTATATGGCAGTGCTGGATAAGCCGGTTGATGAGATCATCCGTCTCAGCAGAAATCATTCTGGGGTGGAATGGACGAGCGAAACTTCTGGGAATATTCGAACAGATTTCAACGGCATAATAGCAGAATCCCAATTCGAGTTAATAAGGTCCGATAACCATCCTCAACATCAAGCCTTATGCCAATTCATGCTAGTGACAGGTCGCAAGCATCAGCTGAGAGAACATTCGACATACGTCCTCGGTGCGAACGTGGTGGGAGACGCGGCATACAGCCAGGATCAAAACAGTTCACCAAGACAGCAGATTGCACTACACAGTGCTAGTCTCGAATTCAAGGTAAGACACTACCCAAAGATACCCCTAGACAGAAAATTCTAACTTTCTAGACTTCCCTTACGTGGGGCACTGCTTTAGCTCCAGTTGTCTGGGGCACCGAATCAATCTGGAAAGGCTATGTGGACAACCACGGCTACTTTCCGGAATTACAGAAACTTGATGAGTCGGGATGAATAGACTAGTTTGCTGACTTCATCCTGCTTACTTAGAATTTCGCAAGCCGTTGATGCAAGATCTGTTCCGGGGTTTGATGCAAAAGTTCAGGGCATGTTGACACAACCAACAAGTCCAGGAGATGAAGCACCAAGTTCTTATTGATGAGCTTGTTATCGAAGATCCTCAGCAGGTTATCAACGCCCTCCTTATGACTGCTACCAAAAAGTCCCGATCTAAGTCTCTCTGGCGTTATTCTCAGTATAGTTTCGGTTGCCTCTCTCCGGATCATCATTTGCTCCGCTGGCGTCGGATGGATTCTAGACGGGCCCATGTATCCATTATCGGAAAACAAATTTGTTCTTGAAAGTCTCAAGATTTTGGCCAGCATTTCTTCATTCTGTAATGCAGTTCTCAGAAGTCTAATTCCCAGCCTAGTAGATAACTCACCGAGAAAACCGCGTCGAAATGGTATGCTGAGCATGTATATGCAAGAAGAAAGGATCGGCCGTCGCGTTTCAGCTCGAAATAGATGTCCTAAGAAAGGGAACACGGAACGAATAATCAAAGGGTTGGCAGATTCGTCTGGCTTATATTCAGGGGATGATAATGAGGCAATATTCGCTAGTGCCTTTCCACCGAGCTTTACCATTGCGGCACAAGCGCTTATCGCCCTGTCGAACATTGCTGTGAGCTGCAACTTGACGGGAATCACGTTCATATCCAATGTCTCATCAGCCTTAGGCTGAGTATGGATTCCAAGGTTTAATGCTTCAATGCCCTTCGTAATGATCTCAAAGATCATCCAGGGTTCACTGAGCTTGTCTAGGAGGTTTTTCAAAATGACACCTTCTAAAATTGAACGAACGAAGGCCAACGCACACGGGGATTTGAGGTCTTCTTGTGACAGCAAAACCACAGAAATTCCCTTTGACAAAACCTTAATGAACAATTGCTCTTTTTCTTCACTTTCAAGCGCAGAGTGAGGTCTTAAAGAATAGAATGTCTCTTCTAAGGACTTGCCTTCTTCACTGCAGTGGTCAAGCGCGGAATAGAATCCTATATGGTTAGTAAACAAGAGTAGTGAAATAAGCATATGAAATCATACCCTGAACATGACTATCCAGCAATTTTGGAATATCATCAAGAACCAGATCTTGAATGTTGAGCTATATTTAAGAAAATGGTCTCACATCCGCCAATCGTATTTCCTGTCTTACCTCTAGGACCCTTCGTTCCAACGCGAGAGATATATGACTCACAGTCTTTTCAATTTCAAAGCTAATCGCTGAATCATCTACAATCCCAGTATACCATGAAAGTACGAACTGCCTGCATATAGACGCCAGAAACGCCCGAAGCTCAATGTACACAAGATCTGATGACAGAATCAAAGGCGGAGAAGGATATACCAAAATAGATGACCCATAGTTAGATGGAAAGACTTGCTTGATTAGAAACTCAGCACTAGTCTCATGAACCCTCTGGTTATCATCCTGATGCATTGGTCGGGTACCCCCTTTCTAATGATCGTATCGAGTAAAACCCTAAATAATGGGATTCCGAAAACCAGTCCCACCCAAACCTCTTGATCTCTTAACAGCTCGAATCTATGGAAAGACTTTGGGGAGGTATATAATTAAATACCTGTTCAATTTGTCTTTAGTCCATTTGCCCTGTACGGCTGATCATTGGTGTAAGCAGCCATGCTTGATCGCGAACATGATGTGCCAAAATCGTATGTCGAGGGTCTTAAATTTACCCCCTTGACATCCCTTATACCCTCACGATTGGGTAAGTATCTCGGATAGGGGTGATGTGTAATGTACTAATGCTGAAGCTACTGATGCTGTACCTTTTCCTCAGGTGGATTCCGGGGTTCCTTCTTTTCTTTCCGAGCCTGTATCGTTGAGTGGTATCGACTTCTCCCTCGACCTAAAACAAGAACTGATTTCACGTATAAACAGACAGGACGTTTCTTATTTGTAAGTATCATAAAGTTTTTCTGGTCTTGATATGGGTCTTACAGTTTCAGATCATTTAAGGATGGCGCTGCTGCTGTTTCAGATGTCCAACATGTTTCCAAGCTGGCCTTAGAGATCTTACCGCAGATCAAGCAGGATTTTTTGAGTATGTTTAAATCCAGTGCGTAGGACAATTATTTGCTAACAAGTTCAGACTCATCAAATGCTGAAAAGAAGCGCACAAAAATTCTAGAAAAACGCCAACGGCGTACTGAACCATCGGAGCCCCTCTCAGTGCCACTCGATAAAGGAATTACTGGTGAGACAAGTCTGGCAGGCATAGTTCAGCAAAGTGAGGATAAAGTAGATCGTGAAAAAAGAGAGAAGAAAAGATTTCTCTTGACTGCGAAAACTATCGTACAGGATTGTAATCGGAAAAAAGAGCAGAGCGCCAAAAACTCATACCCGAGAATACCCAAGGGTGGTATAATTGATCTGGATAATCAATTTGATAAAATTGAAAACATGCGTTCATCTCTTGGAGAATCGGATTGGAAGACTATCCGTGAGCTGCAAGCTGTTCTTGTACATAATCTTCGTGGATTCTCGGTGCCATCCTTCAACAGTTTTATCAGCATTGACTACGAGCAGTGTGACAAGTTTCTGGATTGTGTACTTAATGCGCTTAAGGCCTCGAAATTGATTCTCCGGTTCATTCTTGCCGGAGTTGACACGAAATCGCAATTCCATGAAGACCTCATTATGGAATTGATCGACTTATTCGCCAAGCTAACTGAAGAGATCATAATGCCGATGACCGGGCACCCAGGGGGCTCTAAGTCCGCATTGCATGACCATGGGCCAAAAATGAGAACAATTAGCCACGATTTGGTTACAATTTTCAAGTCATTTCATGGATTGATATTGACGGGGATGATAACTGAAGTCGGCATCAACAGACTCGAATCTGTGGCAATCAATGCCATAATGTCCCCATCCTCGCTGAAAGATGCTGATTCGCTGTTTGGAAGCACAAACGTTGAGGACTTAAAGGTCTCAGCTTTGAAGTTGTTGACTGCTATATATGGCATGCTGCCTGATCAGCGCGAATTTATTATTTCTGAGGTACTGAATGGTCTAGACAAACTGCCGACAACAAAATCGACCGCCAGACAATTTAGGCTGAATGAGAGTGTCTCGATACAGTTGACAAGTGCATTATTTATGAGTTTTGTTCAGATTTCTGGATCTGCCTCTTCACAGTCAGATGATAGCATCGGTAGAATCGCAGATGCGTCCAAATCATCTAGAATGATCATTAATTTTGTGGTTGATAAGTCCTTAAATTCGAATAAGGCCAGTACACCGTATCGGGCATTGTTGGACTTATTCGTTGAGGACTTCTGCAGTGCGTTGTTTTATTCGGACTGGCCAGGCTCAGAAGTTTTGGTGACTACGTTGGTGTCTGTCTTGGGTGGTCTATTAGAGGAAGATCGGAGTGTTAGTGCCTCAACAACTGCCCTTGATGTGTTGGGTAGTATTGGCTATAAACTATTGCGATTCAAGAAATCGGAAACTAGACCTAGGGACTGGCAAGAGCTTGATATTGTAGAGCTTAACACACTGGCAATGGATGTCAGTAACGTGCTGGCCCACCTTGATAAGGCCGTCAAGGATTTTGACTTCTATTCTTCCTCTTCTGCGCGATATTTTCATACACTTGTGTTCTCAATCTTCGGCCCCTCTACAGAAGAATCTGAGTCGGATGCAGTAAATGATTTTCGCAATCGATTTTCGATGGAAGACTATACAGACTTCAGGCTTAGAATAAAGGGTGTCGACCTCAAACCTCGGCGCGATGCCGATTCTGCCTATTTCGAATTTTTGCGTATCCGTCCTATTGCTAAATGCTATGACCACATACTTGGCTCAATTCTGCGGGGGCTAGATCATTCGCGAATAAATGTCAGAGGAAAGGCACTACGCACAGTATCATCATTGCTGGCCCAGAATCCAGAAATCTTCGCTATGGTTCATGTTCAAAGATCTCTCTCCAGCAGGTTGCTGGACACTTCGATCCAGGTAAGGGATGCTGCCGTTGAGATCGTTGGCAAATATATTATTCTCAAGCCTCAGGCAACGGATGCCTTATATATGATCCTGTGTGAACGCTCCAATGACCTGGGAACTTCTGTTCGTAAGAGGGTTGTGAAGCTGCTCCGTGAAATCTACTATTCGGCTCCTAGCTCAAAAGTGAAGGTGGAGGTCATTGACTGTCTTCTACGTCGCATGGAGGACGAAGAGGACTCAATTAGCGAACTAGCGCTTTCCACCTTGACGGACCTCCTGCTTGGAAATGCCTCGCTCCAGTCGAACGTGACTTCTCTGCAAGCCGAAAAAGCTCGAAGTAGCGCGATTCAAGAATTGATAATTGCACTCAGTCAGGTCCTGGAAAGAGGAGAGAAACGGGCTCATCTACTGGATATTTTCTTCCTCAACGTGCTAAACCCGTACAAGGTGAAGCCCAGTGATGCCAGTGTCCGTGCAGCCAAGGTTATATTTGACGTTGTTGTTGAGTCAGTAATATCAGGTGGAGGTAGCCTCTCGCCTGAAGATAGCTTGTGCATTTTGTCGGGAATGGTACGTGCCAATGGATCGTTTGTCAATCAATATCAGCTTCAATCTCTGCAGGTCGTTTTGATAGATATTCCGCTTGACGACCAGAGTCTGACAAGCTTTTATGTACTTGCAATTCTCCGACAAGGTATTGAGAATATTTCAAGCTTGGATGTTAAGTTTTTGGAGAGTCTGCAGACAGTTCTTTTGAGGCGGTTGACGAAGCTTTCATTTAAAGAGCTCTCAGAAGCAGCTCCATGCCTTTGGGCAGTCTCAGAAAAACGTGGTGAGACCAAGAGGGTCGCTTTAGCCCTCAAGTCTTGCTTGTCTGCCTTGAGGCCATACATGGCTCAAGCTCAAAATGGTTCATTAGCAACGATCGATCAGAGGCTGGCACGACTTATAATTCTACTTGGATCAATTACTCGTTACTGTGACCTAGAGAGCCATTCAGATGTTATTCTGACGGCTGCGGAGAAGACGCTGAAGGTTAATGAACTCGTGGTTAATAGTCTATTACTCTTCACTGAATCTTCGTTTGACCCCCAAATCAGAAAGCACGCTATGAGAAGCGTGTGCAACGTATGCGTCGGCCATCCCTTATTGTTCCTGAGCAAGAAGATACAGGATCTTTTTGACCAAGCTTTCTCAAGCTCTTTGGCTGACGAACAGAAAATCTTGATGAATTCGATTATTGATTATCTTCGAGAAGAGGGAAGCCGGGCCAGCAAAATCAGTTTGACTGCTGGTTTGAAGACAGTTAAGCCTGATAATGACGTTTTTCACGGAAATTCAAGTAAGTTTGTGGAAGACGCGGCGTCTACATCCCTAATACAACGAATTCTGCCACGTGTCATGGAGATTTCTCTTACATCTGAGGACGGCCTGGCATCTACAGCCTGTCGGTTTTTGAAGCTAGTATCTAGCCACGGGCTAGCGAACCCAAGAGCCTGTATATCCACATTAATCGCCTTGGAGACCTCGCGGAACTTGGAAATTGCGACCTTGGCTAGAGAAGCTCATTCAGAATTGTACGAAAAGCATGCATCCGTGATTGAGGGATGCTATGTGGAGGGAGTTAAGTTGGCCGCAAGATATAGGTCTCGGCTTTCGCCTGACTCATTCGAGGAGTACGGAAGTCTAGATGCTCTCTGGAATATTATCAAGTCGAGTAAACCTGGCAGGCGCAAATTTTTGTCGCAACTGGTGAGAACTTTTGACTTCGACTTATCCAAACGCTGGGAACGAGAGGAATTAGAGTCACGCTTGCGATATAGTGTGTTTGTGGCTAACAGCATTTCGACCCTTGGCTTTGTCGGTCTTGAAGAGGTTCATCTCGTCATATACGGAATTGACAAGCTATTGGCTGGTACTGGGGTGTCTGCCCTGCAGATGATTGAAGAACAGCATTTGTCTGATAAAGCCGATGAGTGGGCTGATCTAGGAAAAATATCCTTAATACTTCATGTATTTTGGCATCTGAGACGCTTCTTGATGGTTTGCTTTGGTTTAACGGAAGCAAAATGCCATGATTTTGACCCATCTGCGACGTTCAAGGATACCAAACCTGCAACTCGGTCATCAGAGCGATTGGACTTAAGCTCTTTAAATCTAAGGGGGGAATTTCACACTGAGGCAGATAAATCACGAGCAACTGCATATCAAGAAATGATGACCAATGAGCCCTATGTCTTAGAAGATCAAATGGATGAACCGTATCAAGCGCCGAAAAAGAGACCAACATCTAGAAGTGAGAAGTCACCTACAAAGATACCAAGGGTAAATTAAAGAACTCTATATTTATTAGACCGGAATTAGATTAACGTTATTAATTCTATAATTCCTATTCATTACTGTACAGGAAAATACGGTTGATCTCGTAGATCATACTTCAGCCGCCGCTGACAGCCGCGTCGGTGAAAACTTGGGAGGATGTGTAAGAATCTCCAGCGACTCCTGCTAACCCACATTGTTACTTTGAGAAGTTTGTATTGGACATTCAAACTGTAATTCGTTGGCTTCATATCTAACGGTTCTCAATTAACTATAGAGAAGTGTCTATACAACGGAGTGCTTTTCGTTTAATCATCCCTATCGTCACAGGTAACAAGGCAATATAATCTCTGTTCAGCGAAATGTCGTAAGTTAGATCATGCATCCATCGAAGTATGCTTTGCTAACCCCTTCAGAGAGTTTCTCGGACGCCCTAGGTCGGAGCTTACAGATGTTGAGCTCGCGAAGTTGGAGGAATATGAGTTCAGTCATGGACCTCTCTCTGTCTTGCAGAGTGCAGTGCAGAATCATTCGCAAGTCCTGATTTCGTGTAGGAACAACAAGAAGTTACTGGGAAGGATTAAGGCATTCGATAGACATTCAAATATGGTCCTGGAAAATGTAAAAGAGGTACGGTCATTTCCTTCATATTGAGAGTATTGTCCGCGCTAACTGCTTTTTTTTTAGATGTGGACGGAGACTCCTAGGACTGCAAAAGGCAAGAAAGGAAAGCCCGTCAATAAAGATAGATATATAAGTAAAATGTTCTTGCGAGGGGACTCGGTGATACTAGTTCTAAAAAGTACTGGATAGAAATACAAACTTTGTCCAAAAAATAGAAGACACTTCAGAATTGTAGACTTGACGGAATCGAGACTGTATCTAGCCTCTTTTGGTTTGTTTTGATCGCTGCTTTCGCTGCTCCTTTTCTCGTTCCTTCTGTTCAATCTTTCTTTGCTCTGCAGGACTGAGTTTAGAAGCGTTACTCTGTGCTTGACGGCGCTCCTCTGCCCTTCTAACAGCAACCTCTTCGGCTTTCTGGCCGTCTAGTGCTTTCTGAAGCTTCTTGGCCTCGGAGTCTCTGGTAGCCTTGATTTTCTTAGCTACTTCGTGTCGCCAACGGCCCTTGGCAATGGCAACATCGACTAAGTTAATGGCAGCGTCAACGACCCTAGCTGAGGCAGCAGCATCTGCCGAATTAGATGCATACTTCAAGGAGATAATGACCTTGGGACGTGGTTCAAGGTCACTCATTTTGACAGGTGCAACGCTCGGTTGGTCTGTAATCGCCAAATATTCAAGAACATTCTCTGAACCCTCAAGAGCATCACGAAGTTCCTTGCTGAACAGTGTGTCGGTAATCTCGGCGCTTTCAGTCATGAAGGTCAAATAAGGTGGTAGCTTGACAGAGTCTGTTGTTTTGGTCAAAGACAGGAAGTAGTTCTCATCTCTAGCAGATCTCATGGAGGATTTGTTAACGACGGCAAATACACAGCCATCGATAGCAGCGGGATTGCTTGGGGTGATAACAACTTCCACAGCATCTTTCGGTTGAACTCCACCGATGAACAAGGCCAAAACATACTCAAAGCTAAGGGTAATGAAATTTTGTCGCCCAAGCAATCTGAATCGAGCAGTAAGGTCTCGAATGTTCACTCTTCCAGTGGCATAAAATGTGAAGGCAGTAGCACCATCTTCAACAACCAATTCACTAATATTCTTACTAGTTTCTCCGTTTACGACCTTCTTAACGCCAACTTGATAAAACTGTTGGGCCAATACTTCTTTGTGGTCCTTAACCCAAGACTCCACCTTAGTTCTGTTGACTTTCAAGCCAATAAAGTGTAGTAAGACATAACCAATTATGGATCCAATGACAAGAATCTCTTTCCTCCAATCGTATGCCAACACACGCTCAAGAATGCTCATGTTGTTCCATTTTTCAGCCGGGATCTGTGTTTCAATTCCACTAATGAATACGGCGCTGGACAAAATCAAATCAGTCACTCTTACTCAATATAAATATACAATAAACATACATCTTCGATAATAAAGTAGACCCTTGAGCCTCCGTAGTGGCATCCGCAAGAGCACTCGATGCCAGAATAGTCAAGGTTGAGACAAAAAGGCCAATCATGTTAGGTTTTCCAGAAATGGGGGGTGGGGTAAAGACGAAGTCAGGTATATCAAATTTCAAACGAATATTGGAGTCGGACTGAGATAATTGTCCACTGTTTTTCACCCCGCCGATAGCGGCGCCGGTAGAGTTCAACTTCAACTTCAACTCTATAATGTTTCCTGCTGAGCTCGCCGCGAGGGAGCTCTCTTGAAAGGTTGACTCATCTTCAAGCGTCGAACTTCTATTTGCTTGGCTATTAGAGAACGACATTCGCTGTATTATAACTACTCTATATCAGAATCAGAAATTAAGATACGCATTAGGAAATACAGAGTCTAACTGAAGAATTAACTTAAACCGAGATCTATTACCGCTTCCAAATACCAGCAGTTAACAGATGAAGAGAGAAGTCTCGATTCCATTTGCTCACGTAGTGGATAAAATATTCAAATTTCTGTCTATTAAAGAAATATGCAGACAGTGATTCACTAGAATGGCTGTTCTTAAGTATTTTTAGGTCAGAACTGCTCTCTGATACTTGCACTTTAGGATCACAGCCAAACCAAACTGATGGGAAACGTTATCAATATGAACCAAAGAAAGCTGTTGATCTGGAAATACCTCTCTCTGAAATACTACTATTCTAAACTGTGCTACGATGAAAAGAATTCTTTCTGTTGGGTTTTTGAGTACTGCAAAGGTTACGGTTTCGTGAGTGGGATATCCTTTGAGCTGACATAGAAATGGAATAGATATAATATGAATCATGCTATTATCTCTAACCAGCCAAAATATCAAATCGAGGAAGTAGTTTAGATCGAGAGAACCGGGAAATCATGTGCGGCGTGAAATTCTTCAACTTCAAAAAGGCCGGATAGCACCTCTAATATTATATATAAGCAATTCCATGCTGTGCATGAAACTGCCCTTGCAGAGTATTAGATTTCGTAGGCCACTGACAAGATTTTGTAAAAACTACCATGTGTCGAGAGTTCTGTACAAAGGACAGATCCGAGGAGATAATGCCAATGCGGTACCAGAAGGACTCCAAGCGAGGATCAACTCAATTCCAATAGAAAGATATCGGAATTTCTCTATTGTCGCGCATGTCGACCATGGTAAATCTACGCTCAGTGACCGGCTATTAGAATTGACTGGTGTAATCGAAAAAGGAGGCGACAACAAACAAGTCCTGGACAAATTGGATGTTGAGCGTGAGAGAGGGATAACTATCAAAGCACAGACATGCACGATGCTCTATCATTATAAGGGGCTTGACTACTTATTACACCTGGTAGATACCCCAGGACACGTGGATTTTCGCCAGGAAGTATCTCGGAGTTATGCCTCTTGCGAGGGTGCGTTACTGTTAGTCGATGCTAGTCAGGGAGTACAAGCGCAAACAGTAGCGAATTTCTTCCTTGCTTCAAGCCTTGGACTGGAATTGATACCTGTTATCAACAAGATAGATCTTCCTCATGCTGATATACCTCGTTCGTTGCAGCAGATAGAGCATATGTTTGAACTTGACTTGGAAAAAGTGGTAGAGATTTCAGCAAAGACAGGAATTAACGTGGAGAATGTACTACCCTCTGTCATAGATCATATCCCTCCCCCTAAAGGTGATAACAGAGATCGCTTGAGATGCCTTTTAGTTGACTCATGGTTCGACTCATACTTAGGAGTCGTCCTTTTGGTCAAGGTGTCGGACGGTGTAATCAAGAAGGGGGATAAAATCTTGCTGGCTCACACTCAGTTGAAGTACGAAGTTAAAGAAGTTGGTATCATGTATCCTGATAGACTTTCATGCGGAAAATTGTCAGCAGGACAGGTGGGCTATATAGTACCGGGAATGAAGAAAAGTGATGATGCCCATATCGGTGACACGATCATGCATGTAGCTGAGCCCGTGGAACCTCTACCTGGCTTTGAAGAGGTGAAGCCCATGGTTTTTGTTGGCGCGTTTCCAGCGGAGGGAGCGGATTTTGACAAGCTTGAAGAAAGCATGAGCCAGCTGACGCTCAATGATAGAAGCGTAACGCTTGAAAAGGAGTCATCTGTTGCTCTCGGACAAGGTTGGCGTCTCGGATTCTTAGGAACGCTGCATGCGTCGGTGTTTCGTGAACGGCTAGAAAAGGAACACGGGGGATCTCTTATAATAACGGCACCAACTGTACCTTACAAAGTGATACTGAGAGATGGCAGTGAGCAAATTGTCAAGAATCCTGATGACTTTCCAGAGGCCGCAAAGCTTGGCAGTAGACTTCAAGATCTACAGGAACCTGTTGTTGAGGCTCTCATGACTATGCCTGATGAGTATCTGGGGACAGTTATCAGGATATGTGAAGCAAATAGAGGCGAGCAAATCGAAATAAGTTATCTCACCGCAGGACAAGTACTGCTGAAGTATCTTATCCCGCTTTCAAATTTGGTCGATGATTTTTTTGGCAAGCTGAAGGGCGCGACAAAGGGATATGCATCACTGGATTACGAAGACGCGGGCTATAAGTCCTCCAAGCTTGTAAAGCTGGAACTTTTAGTAAATGGCAAGGGCGTTGATGCACTGGCCCAAGTCATGCATGAGAGTCAAGTGGACTTAAAAGGGCGAGAATGGGTTAAGCGATTTAAAGAATTCATGAAATTCCAGCTTTTTGAGGTGATTATACAAGCCAAAGCTGGTAACAAGATCATTGCCCGAGAAACGATCAAGGCGAAGAGAAAGGACGTTCTAGCTAAGTTGCATGCTGCCGACACAAGCAGGCGACAGAAGCTTCTTAAAAATCAGAAAGCTGGAAAGAAGAGGATGCAGGCTATAGGAAATGTAAATATTCCACAGGAGGCATATCAAGGATTCTTATCCAGGACAGTAATATAGCATGATCATAGTTCTTGAATCGATATTTTAGGTCACCATGATCTCATTCTCTAATCCAAACGAGTCCTCTTTGTGCTCGCAGTATCTTCTTCCGAGAATTGGTTTGCCACTGCCTGTTGAACAAACTCCATCAATTGCTCCTCAGGGTTTTCACTGTTCATGATCTCTTCTATTCTTCTCCTCTGTTCGGGGTTGACCTCGCTGATATCATCCTCATAAGTATAACGTATCGTCGAATTCTCGGGAAGGCTAGCCACAGGGTCACTCAGTTCTCCGACAAGCGACTTAAGATAACTTATAGTATCAGGAAATTCGTCCTCTTCGTCCAGCTTTTCCAGTGCCTATGTATATTAGCTAACGAACAGTCATATTCTCAATACTAAAATCATACTTACAGTCTGGCCATCACTGTTCCGTATCCGGTAGTCCCCGCCGAGTTCTTCAACTATGACTTTGGCTACAGTTGCTTCTTCCACGTGGTGTAAAGGCGTGTCTCCATCGCTGTCGATTATATTGATATCCCCTCCAGACTCTTGAGTGAGAAACCGCAGAAGATCCTTGTGTCCGTAAGAGGCTGCCGCGTGTATTGCTGAATATCCATTTGCATCCTTAGCATTTGCAGTAACCTTGCCAGAGCTCAAAATTCTCTTTACCTGATCTATATCGTTATCAGCTGCTGCTATCCAAATGTTTGACATGTCGGATTGAAATTTCTTTGAGTCTGCAAAAAAGAAAATTCCATCCTTCATCAGAGAGAATCCTTCACGCACGATCCACACAGCACACAATAATGTTTCCTATCTAGCTATACTATTAGTCTGCCAGTTCATTTCAACAACTCAGTAGTGATAAGAACCAGTAGGCCACTTTTAAACTAAACCGAAATATCCCATCTCAGCTTTGAAAGGGTGCGCTTGCTACCGAAATGAATCTCTAAGCTAGAGAATTCAGTTACTGCAAGACTATCGAAAATAATGTCCAGTAGCAGAACCGTCCATTCCAATAAAACGGATATGGAATAATCCTGTAAGTTGCGGTGTATTCGGCATTGAGTAAGGTAATGGGCCAGAAAAGCCAATGATATCAAGTATGCATAGGCTACTGGCTTTCTGCAACTCTGCAGCAATGAGTTTCGGTTTATATGCGTTGGAGATCGTTTTATAACAGTGCACATCCATAAAGCTGTACAAACCAGGTAGATTATTGTGCAATACTCATGGTAGACAGGGTGGTCTGCTACTGTAACGAAGGCTTACGCGTTGAAAGTCAGGGATGATAGCTACACAATTAAAGTTGGAGAACTTACCGAAGCCAAACGTCATGGATGTTCTAAGCAAACTCAAAATAAGCATGTTTAGAGAGAAAGATCCTGAATCTGACACTGCGAAGGAGTACCAGCCTATGACGCTGGCAAGACGAGGAGCTATCTCATATCAGATCACCAACATCGTAGCTTCAGCTATATATCGCACGTACCTGAGGAGACCGCAAATACCAGTTGACCCAGTGGTCTTGCTGGATAGTATTTCCCGATAGTTGTTGAAACATGTAAGAGTCTCAAGAAGTTACTCATCTACAATATCGAAAGCCGTAAGGAACGAACGAACACATACTGCCCAGTGGAAGCCACACCCCAAGGTTCACGAGTCAGACTTGTGGCCAGTAATGGAAGTAAAGCATAGGCTAGGTTCTGAGTTAGTGCCGCGACTTATGACAGCTTCCTTTGGCGATGCTCACCTGTACTCAGGAATGTCTGAGCCAAGGGAATCCATCTTGCGTTCAGCTAGGAATTAGTTTCTTTAAGCGGACCCCACAAGTCAAAGGACTCCACTCACAATCAACTCTGAGCTCATACTCATGCTGTGGACTTGAGTCTTCCAGATATTCGGGGACAGATTGGTTCAGTTCTGCGGCAATCTCAGATTGTCTATCCGCATATACTAACATAACATGCTTTAGTTTAAATAAATATAATAATTATGTCGCGGACTTGAATTACAATGCTCGTCACATTCGTATAGCTTTCCAATCATTAGGAATCTCAAAATCTCTGCTATGCATACGAGGAACAGGAAGTCCAAACGCAAGAGCGTTTCTATGCTTTCTGCCAATCAATTGGTCAAATGTCGGCCTCAAACCCGGTTTCTCAAAAAAAGATACAAACTGACCGTTCGAGTCTTTTAGCATAATGGCAGGCTTACGATCAAGCCTCTTTTTCTTGGATATATGCTTTGTTTCAGGAGTATCTCGTGTAACAGTTACAAAAGAAGGAATCCTTGATCTCAGTAGATTATCTTTTCTTTTCCACTCCTTGTATCGATTTAAATAGGCCTCGATCTCAAGTAGTGTCAGCTGTCTCTTATTCAACAACTCTTCCTGATCCTGCCTATCTTCTATCAAAGTGATATTCAGAATCTCAAACTTCCAGTTCGGTCCCCTTAGAGCAGATCCTAATGATGCCATTCTATCCACCTCAACTGCATTCCTTTCGCACTCAACTGCTTGGACTCTTTTCTCATCGCGCTCCATTTTCTTATGAAAAGTCAAGTAGAACTCGTCCGAGAGCGGATCCACTCCTTGTACCTTTTGTGCATAATGAGCTTGCTTGACCCAAGAAACCCTCGAAACTACAAAGTCACGAGGCTTCGGGTTCGGTCGTGATATTACCTCATCTCCATCAATGAGTTTTAAAGGAATCGAGAAGTCAGTAGTATCAGACTTAGTATCAAATTTGAACAAAGTCCTGTCATTAGAGTGACCAATGCCATTCGACCTTAACTTTCGTGAGTTCAAGCTCTTGTCATTTAAACCGTTGTGGGCCGAGCTTGTTGTCGTACCATCTGAGTTTGGAAGACTCTCAGATTCTGAAGAAGGAGAACCTGATACACTAACTGTTACACTGCTGCGGTTTCTACTATTAAGGCCTCTCAGAATCAAAACTAATGGGTTTGTCATGGTTTGCGAGAAGCCACACAAATCGCTAACTTAATCGAATAAATAAATTGTGTCAAGAGCCCAGGGACTGTGAGAATCGCATGTTAGAAACCACCTTCAGACACAGTCGATTCTTTTGCTCAAGGCAGTTTTTGTTATGAGTTCAGCAGAATTGATCCCGCAGAGCCTGACTTCACTTAGCAGATTTTTATATCACCACTTATTTACGCGGAAAATTTATAAATCTATATATAAACCGACAGCACTATGTGGGTAACCTTGAATTCCAAGTCGAGAACGATGACCAGGTCATTTTAATATGACCGTTCATACTGAAGTAGTTCAAGATAGTCAAACTACCAAAAATATAAATTATACAATAAATGTACAGTAAATTCTCATAAGCTAATACGTAGAAAGTCTGGTACCTGCTGCCCAAGACTCTTTGAATGCGTTTCCAGCTTTCCATTTAGTAAAGGGTTCGTCGCACTTGGAGATGCGCGGAATATATAAACCGAGTGCGGCGAAGCCAACGTAGCGCGAAAAACACGTTCTCGAGACTCGTTATTGTCAAGGCTATGAACATAGGCAATGAACGTTGTTCGAGACTTGTCATACAGAGGTAAAGAAGGCTTTGGTCGTTCAAGAATCGAAGGAAATGAGGATCTGTTTAACGAGTCGAAAAGGTCTATAAACTCGAAAGCCTGGCAAATCAGACGAAGAATGCCAAAAAATCTGACTATCACGCAGATGATCTGCGTGGGCTGGATAGCACTGATTATCTACTGTGAGAAAATTTATCCCTTCTTGTCGGTTAGGAAGTGCCGCTGGCCCTCTACCGGCAGCGCGTCGAGTGTAAGATTAGCACTTGTCGCCGACCCACAACTAGTCGATGACAATACTTATCCTGGGCGAAACCAACTTCTTCTCTGGGTTACTAAATACATTGTCGACGCTTATTTAAGAAGGAATTGGGTTAACTTCAATGCTTTTTTGGACCCTGACAACATTGTCTTTTTGGGCGATCTCTTCGATGGAGGAAGAGAATGGGACGACGTCGAATGGCGAGAAGAATACAGAAGGTGGAATAGGATATTCACGAAGCCCCCGTTGAAGCGTACAATAATGAGCTTACCAGGAAATCACGACATAGGTTATGGTGACACAATTGTACCTCGTGCTCTAGATCGCTTTAAAGCCTTTTTTGGTGAAACGTCCTCGGCTATTGAGATTGGAAATCACACCCTGGTTCTTCTGGACACAATCTCTATGGCGAATACCAAGAATAGCTCGATCTATTCCCCTCCTATGCGTTTCATGGAGGAAATAGCTGGCTTGCAGGATAACAGGCCCAAAATACTCTTCACGCATGTTCCGCTATATCGTCCTAAGAGCTCATGTGGTCGCCAAAGAGAGGGCAGCAACTCCTTGCCATATACAAAAGGACATCAATATCAAACCCTTATTAGTCCGGAACTGAGTCAGACTATTCTGTCTTCAATACAGCCTGTGGCTACATTTTCCGGGGATGACCATGACGCCTGCCATGTTGAGCATTTGTATTACGTGGACGGCGTTGAATACAGCAGTGATGAGTTTACTGTAAAGTCATTTTCAATGGCGATGGGAATAAGTCGACCGGGTATACAACTACTTGAGCTCAACTCCAACAGCCTGGTTCCATCAGAGTCCTACCGGACATCAATATGTCTAATGCCCTCACCTTTTTATTCATTTGCATTATATGCGCTATTCGCAGCATTATCGCTCTTTATATTGGTTATGACAAACTTTTTCTCGCATAGGATTCCACAAAGTATCCTCTGGGCAACTAAAAGGAAACCATTTATCTCAAGAAACACAGAGTTACCACAGTATGTCAGGAGTCGACCGCAGCAAATACTATCGACTCATTCGCCATTTCGATTCTTAATAGACTGCCTCTCTGTATTGTCGGTGTTCCTGTCTGTTTTCGTATACCTCAACTGGTCTAGTTATGACTGAAAACACATTAAAACATGGCTGGATAGCTGCTAAGATGACTTGATGATGCTGCTCGCGACTGAACCGTCAGGCCGCTCACCTTGAAAGACTCGTTAGTTCTTAGGACCGCGCACCAAAAAGCAATAAGCATACCAATCTGTTGATTGAGTTCGTGAAGTAATCCGATCTTTTTGATAAATACTCCCTTAGCATGTAGGGCTTCAGCTTCGATAAACTGCTTTCTCTTAGAAGGGAAGGCAAAACTTGGGGTCTGACAAAGCCAATTAGCGAAATTCACAGATAAAAAAAAATTGCGATCATACTCAGCAGTGTACAGATTTCCAATTCCGTGTAGAATAGACACTGATTCGGAAAGTTCGCTTATAGACCACTCGTCAATCCGCTCCTGATAGATCTGTAGGTCCCTAGAGATTATTAGAGAAGACATTCACGTATTCAGCCCTACACAAAACCTACCTTGATAAGATAAGTCCTCCGGCAGCACTATAAGAAAACTTTCGAATATGACTCATGATAAGATCTCTTATTCCAACACCAACTTCTATGAGAAAGTGCTCAAAGTTGAAGCCGTTAAGAGAGCCCTGGACAGCATCAAGCACTATGGTCAAAAACTGACTGATCTCGTAACAGGTTGCAGTCTCCGATGTCCCAGGGGGTGCGTCTTCTCGTGGCTGGAAATCCTTCTTCTTCTGCTTGGCCAAAAGTGCCGAGACACGCCCTAAAATTACTAGAAAGTATTAGCTTGCCTGCAAACTAGATCACTTACGTTAGTGTCAACTTACAGTCCACTGAACTATTCAATATAGTGTTCACCTTGCTCTCTGTCCTAATCAGATAATTGTTAAGCGTGAGGGACATGTTTCTTTGTATGTTTTCGAAATTATTTGCCATTGGCAACAGCACTGTTTTGATGAATGCCGACAACAACTGAACTCCTCCCGTGGCTTTCGATATCACAAGTAGGTGACTTAGACTAATGTCTGTTTTTGGATCTTGTACAGCATTAGCCATTGCATCGTCCAACGCAACATCAAGATAAGTACTGCCAATAGAGCTAAGCAAAATATCCAAGAACGTTTCAGAGTCTCCAGCCGAACCTAACGGCTGTGGTGTTAGTTCCAGATCTCGTCTCACGCTTTCAGCAAACAGCTTCAATATACGCTGTATGTGATCTATTATTATTTGAGAATCCATCTCGTCGAATTCAAAGAGGTCGCTGGTTTGTGTCAATCGTCGGTCTCCACTAGAGTTGGTTCTCTCCAAGCGTACCGCCCTCATAAACTGGCCAATCCGCCCTTTGCTTTCGTGATTCATTGATGAAGAGGGTTTCTCAGTCATAGGCTCCTTATTATTGGTTGTCGTGTTGCTATTGGTATTATCCAAGGATGATGTGAATCGCCCGAGCAAACCCTGTTCACGTACCATTCTCTTGTGGGTATGAATTTCAAGAAACTTTGAAATAGTGCCAGAAATAGTTTCTTGCAGATTTCTCTTTTCAGCTTCAAAATATTTGCCATTCTCGATATAGGGTACGAAAATGTCGGCAAAATTCTGGTCAATTAAGGCTGCCAATTCTCCTTCTGTATCAAGCTCACTAAATGACTCCTTCAAGATCTTTACAAGTGTACCGACCTTGTTGTAAGATATATGCAGCGCCCTCATATAAGCTAGAGTAGAGATGCTTTCTGCAGTTTGGAAAAAAATCTCCAGCTGCTGTTGAATTCTTTGAGCAAATATTCTTTGCAGGAACACCTTTAACACGGTCACAGGGCTCCTAAACACCTTCTTAATAACGTCCGTTTCCGATACTGCCACGGTAGCAATTTCATCAACCATTTCCTGAATGACCGCAGTAAACCCTTGGTAGTCAGAATCCAGACTTGCAAGCGCAGACCAAATACCTTTGTCTTCAATATTTGAACTAGCAACCAGCTTTTCTTGAACAATAAAGAAGTCGTGCTGGTTTACAAAAACCTGAACGACACTTGCACCGCCATTGAAATCTGTTAAGATATCTGCCGATTCCCTCATAGCCACTAAATCTGCGGCCCTGTACGCGTTATCAAACTCAATCAGCAGGTCCTTCTCCAGATCTTCCGCAAACTTATCTATCGCACTTTGACTTCGCTCATTCGACCCTACGTTTCCTATTTTTCTTGAGAGATTCTGTAGCTGGCCCACGATATTGGCGCACTTACGCCTCTCGGGAGGAGACCCGCTCCAAAGCCGTTGAAGCTCTGCAGATGTACCTTTTCTGAGAAACGAAAGGTAGCAACTTATGAGAACATGCGAGAAGGACGTCTGTTCGAATTGGCCTGATAGTCGTTCCAAACGATCCGTCAAAGTCGAGGTGGCTGCAACGACATCCGCGACGTGGCCATCTAGAGCCGTGAAATCAGACATGATCATCTACCATTGGTGAGTTCCTACATTCAGGCAGAGCGAAGGTATTATAGTCTTTGCTTACTTCGACCGATCTTCCCAAGCTCACCATGTTCCTACTGTGGTCTAGCTCAGAGGCTCGAACCTCCGTAGCAGACTCTTTTTCAATGTCGGATATATGGCTCTGAAGCCGGCGAAGCTCATTCAGGGCCGCTTCAAACGTGCGAATATATGGCTTTGGATCCAAAGCTATACGTCAGTGTTAGTAAGAGGGCATTCGTTAGAGCGTATCCGGCAATACCTTCGGAAGTTGCATCCAGCTGGTTCTCACTGAGCTGTTCAATGAAATCTTTGGCCGAGAAATTATTCTTTACGGATTAGAAGACCTTATACAAACTAGATACTGATACTCACCTGGAAGTTTTCGATGCTCAGCAATCGCTGTTTCGCCTCGTCAAGGGCGTACAAGCTCATGCTTTATACGTTGTGTGTAAATAACGTTATGTTCCGCCGCGCTTCCCTGAAAACCTTCTCACCTCAACCGCTCAAATGTTGGTGGATTCTTCTTCGTCTTTGGCAAGGAAGGAATATCTACCAAGGTAGCAAATGATTTATAAGGCTATGTTATTGACCACACATTGGCTATCATTCCATTGTGACTCCACTCCGGTAAGAGATCTAGATCAAATCAATCATATTGACTTCTGGCGTGTGGATGCAAGTTGAAACCGTCATGGGCTTATTTTAATTGTAGCAAAGATAATACAAGGTAATCGGGGATGCTGAACGACTGATTCACCTTCAGGTTATATCTCGATCTCACAAAATTATGACGAAACTGCTTCGTATATATTAATAATGCTATAACTAGTCGGGATCTGCTCTAACAGAGGTTGTGAAGAAAGTGAGTCCTGTTTAAGAAATTTAGCTCTGTGTGCAAGAGGTACTTTTAATCTGACTACTCCACTCACATATGAACCATTCTCGAACCTGTCTAGCAGAGTGAGAAGAAAACTTCCCCGACGCGCATTTGATTCCGTGAGGCCAAATTAAATTTCAGGTATTTGCGATAGCCTAACGTCTTGCCGAACGATTGAATTTGGAGAAGAACACAGGAAACTCTGGTACTCAAACTTTAGCCTATCAGATATATTTCTAGGCAAAGCAGTAACCTAAGGGATATTCTTGCGAATCATTCTCCAAAATCTCTTATAATGCCGGGGAACCCGATCGGTGGGGCCGCACCGTCCCAAGTCTGACTCCCACCGTCCCACGGACTCCTACCCAGGAGAGGCTGGAGAGCATGTGCGTTCTCTAACTTACGCCAGGCGTATATTCGGGTCACATTGTTCTGCATTCTTGAGGTGCTGCTTGTATCTCGTTTTCATAACAAAGGCTACCTATTCAACCCAACCTCCGAAGTGCGCCGTTAAGACTCCGTTACGTTTTCAGACTTATCAGAATGACGAATGAACTAACGCTTGAACAACTCAAGATCAAAAAAGACGCGGTAAGTGTTCATGACTATCTTATACTCAACGGTCGCGCTGTATTGATAGCCTTTCGTTTTTTGTCTTGCTTCGGCTGCTTTTATTCGTGCTATGCCCTTACTGACCATTATAGGTAATAAGTGCTCTTTTCAGTCTTTCGAAAGCAGCCCAAGAGAGTTCCAATGCAACAATCGACTTCTTTAACGCGTTTTCGGCTGCGCAACCATCCTCCCTCTCGTCATTAACATCTCTCGGCGATCTTGCAATTAATATAACGGACGTGCCTGACGTGGTTGACCACTCGGTAGATAGTGCAGGACCCACACCCACTGTAGCTACTTCGAACCCGCGTAAACGCGTCAAGAAGGAAGTCGATCCCAACGCGCCCAAGAAACCGGTTACCTCTTTCTTCTTGTTCGCTTTGGAGGCGCGTCCTGCTATCCGAAGTGAACGAATTGCAAATGGCCAGGAGCCACTATCCAATAGTGAGCTAACCATTGAAGTCGCGTCAAGATGGCATGCGTTGTCCGATGAGAAAAAGGGCCACTGGAAGGATTTGTACCGTACTAATTGGGATAAATATAACTTGGAAAGGCTAGTCTACGACGAACAAAAAGCCTTCGGGTCAGGGGAATTGAGTGCGAACCAGTCCGAAGTGAAACTTGGTCTGGATGATTCCCAAGATCTTCCTTCTCCAAAGAAGCAAAAAGTCTCGTCTGCCAAACCTGTAGCTCCTGCAGAAAATACTGAACCTAGCGGTGTTCCCGAAGAATCCCCTGTTAAGACACCAAAAAAGGCCAAGAAGAAAGAAGAAAAGAGAGATGCTGACGCAGAAAGCTCCGATCGTCCTCGGAAGGACAAGAAGAAGGACAAGAAGCGACGGAAGTCCGAGGGCGTAAGCCAAAGCCAGTCGTCGAACGCGTGACAATACGGTGTAGCGAATGGCTTTTCAACTGACTACTGACAACTCGATATCTGTATGCTATTTATATGTACAATGTAATATTATAATGTTAGAATAAAGCAGTTCTAACGGCGACGCCTTTTTGGTGAGGTTATCAGTTTCACAAATGCTCGGTTTGAAACTGCTAGTCTATGCTGCTGCATTCTCTTATCAAATCCTGGACCTTTGCCTTGTGACGCAGCTACTATTTCTTCAGACAATCGAACTGCAAAATCCTTGCTGTGCCGCTTCTTAGCTGACTCAAGAATCCACATCCAAGCCTGTCTTAATCGCTGTCTTTCGTTCATTGGCACAGGAACCAGTTCTGCTCGGGCACCGCCATCCGAGTATCGCTTCAGCTTGATCAAGGGCGCCATCGTATTTAACAGCCCCTTAAGCATCTCTACCGGGTCCTTTCTAGTCTTCAAATAAACTAGATACAACGCTCTTGACATGTTCTTTTGAGCCCTGGCCTTTAATCCATGTCTCATGATAACGTTGGTCAAATAAGAGATGGTAGGATCGACCAATTCAGGCATGGGTATCGGTTTGAGCTTCATAAACTGCTCAATTTGCTCTGTGTCAGGCTTGAACTTATCTCCCTGAGAAACTTCTTTCATGGCTTGCTTCAAGAAGTTGAAATCCGAAGCCGCTCCAGGCGGAGCGAATACCTTACTGGGATTATAACTTCCATCAGTTTCAAGGATATTCTTCCGTATGTCTTTAATAGAGTCTATCCAAGCCCTGGCAGAGTCATCGGCCTCTTGCTTGGATATCTCACGGTTCTTATCGTGCAACTTTAGCCCCGTCAAAAACTTGGCGGAAGATCGAAACACTTGATCTTCATTTCCATCTATCGGCTTAGGGGAACCATCGTATTGGAGAACACAGCCGGTAGAGAATTGAGACAAGAACGGTCTACTCCCGTGCGTCAGTACCGATACTAGCCTCGTCGCCCTGCGCACTGAGGACATAGCGAAAAAATGCTCCAACGGTATATGAAAGCTTGTTGGTTGACAAGTTTTCTGAAATATCTCTGTCGGTCGGTCGGGAGTGTTCCTGAATTTACACCAGCTGTCGAAGTTTTTCTGTCTCGACTAGCGGCCAATTCTTCAACCGTGAAACAAATTGATCTCACAATTAGAAGCGGAGATTCCTGTGAGTTATTGCAGGACTATATTGAGAATCGGCCACTATGCTGAGGAGTCCAGTGGTTTTGCGAGCTCTAGGAAGAGCTGCTAGGTTCTTATCCTCAACTGCTAAACCTCCAAAGGGCTTGGCGGAGAAGTCATTCGAGTCTCCGGAAAAGATTCTGGAAATGGGGTTTAAGAAGATGGAGGCCAGAAATTATAGAAAGTCACCAGAAGAACTGCGCAGATTGGTGGAGGCAGGTAGATCATTGGGTATACCACAGGCAAATGTCACGCAGATGTATGAGAATGTGCAAATTGGAGCGAGGCCCTACAATGAGCTTTCTGCCGAGGAAAGAGTTAGAATAGATGAGATCGATAAGGTGGCATTTGGGCTTGCGCCCGTGGAATATTCCCACAAGCCGTTCGAATATGATGATTTACCGGCATTGGGGCATCTTCAATTGCGAGCTCATCGCATACAACGAGAATATAATCGTATAGCCGCTTATGACCTTCCTCAACTAACAAGTACGTATACATCTCACATCACTATTTTTGTTGAAGATTGATAGGCTAACCGCTATAGAATTTGTAACCGAATTCAGACCACCAGCCCCAGACGCCGTGTTAAGATTCAAATATTTGTCACTTTTGGGCGACCATCCCGAGAGTCATAAGGTAGTGGTTACATTTAACCCTTTCAAACTCTCTTTAACTCCTACTCAGCGGCATAAACTTTGCCTATTAGCCGGCACGAGATATAATGTCGATAAAAAGGAGATCAAAATCAGCTCGGCAAAGTTTCCTGAGCAGGCTCAGAATAAGAGATATTTAGGGGATATCGTTAAGAGCCTTATCGAACATGCCAAGGATGATAGCGACACATTCAGCGATGTGCCACTAGAAACGAGGTTTATGCAGGCCAAGAGAAGACGCGCTAAATCACTATATCCGAATTACGCAATGCCATCTTCGTGGAATAGGCCACAGGACGCGCCAAAGCCGAAGGAAGACTTGTTATCTAGAATTCAGCGTTTTCAGTCTTAAGCTGTCCCCAGATTTTGTATATATCAGTAGCATAACTTGAACGAGTTCAGTCAAGTTTTTAGATCATCGACATCACGGCGAGGTACTATCCACTGGTCTACTTTCTTCGATAGACGTCTTTACAGCACTAGGCAGGATTCCAGTATCTCTGACCCATGAGATCTTCTCTAGAGCAATGTTTTGGTTGTCTGAGACATCTGCAATGCTATTATTCTCGGCTGTTTCCTTGTTCATGTCTATTGTAGGGAAATCCTTGACCGTAGAAGATATTAATAACGTAGATTGAATGGCATAAATGTACTTTTGCGGAAAGTCAGGAGAATAATGCTCATTAGGACGAACAATCAACTCTGCAAGACGCTGGATAGTGAAAGGAGGATCGTCTGGAAACCCCTGATGTAACATGCTCCTGATATTCTCGAGTAGTTTTGAAAGGCTACTCGTTGAACCGGTCAAGGGGTCCATCTCCAAGGTATCGGCATTCAGGAAATTATCGGATAAATTACCAGCAATTCTCTCCTCCAAATGTATCGACATTTCTTTCCATGACGAATTGCCGATATGGGCATAAAAATCTCCATCTGATGCTATCCGAGTAAGCATTTCATCCACTAGCTACCGTTAGAGAAATCAAACAACACAATATTATTCAAATGTACTAACGCTTTTGACTGTGATCCATTTTGAGCTTCAGCGCCTAGAACCAGCAGTATTCCGTACTCTTATTTTCCTCTTCGCTGATTTAAAAACTTTGCCTAAGTTGTATGCCCGTTGTAGATGGCTAGGTTTGTTTGAGTTTTCCAGGTCATGAAATTATGAGGCCGTTCCGCCGCACTTCCCGCGCTCGATACTTAAAGCCCGTGCTCGACTTGAGGTATATACCCTTATTTAATTCATTCTCAACACAGTGCTCTAGGTTTACGCGCGTCTATACAAGGAGCTCCCCACATGAAAGGCCTTCTCTAACCTTTACTTTACTTCTATTGCTTGATCCTTAATTATGTTTGTACTAACACTATCTTCCTCAGCACGTACTCATAGTCACTGTACTGTATGACTCACATAGTTAGGTTAGGATGGCTGGATACTCATCAACTTACTAGGATATACCGCGACCTCCAATAGCTTTGTAATATGTATCGGTGGGGCTCTGAGTCTGCTGAGGTTTAGACTGAAGACCTTGCGGAGACCGACGGGGACGCAATACCTGGAGATGAAGTTAATTGTAGAGCTATGGGATTGATTGGCGGGGATAACTATTATATTTCGGGGATAGGCATTGAAAAAAGCTCAGTTGAGGTCTTAAAACACGAATGAGACTTGTTCGAGCACCGGCAATTGGGCACATTTCAACTTGACCTTGTCAAGTTTGGTAGCCCCGCGGTGGGTCACTGGGTGCACGGTACATTGAAGTATGGATAGGTGCCCCCCCCCTGAATATCAGGGTGAAACTTGCTGATCAAACATCACTTTCCGGCTCACATTAGCCCCAAACCACAAAGTACAGGAATAGTGAATATGTTTGGCTGGGGAGATGATCACCAAGCCGTCTACGGCGAAGAACATGAGGGCAAGTTCTCACACGAATTGATTGTCGGAGCAGTTTCGTTCGAGGCGATGAAGTTGTGTTTGAGGATAGACAACGTCGTGACGAGAAGCCAGTAAAAATCTGATTTGGTCTTCCTTCGTCACAACCTGCAATTATCAGCTCTGAGCATTTTTCAGCTCTTAAGATGGCCTCCCCCAGACACTTGAAAGGAGGGCAATGCTTGCATCACCACTTTTCACAATCTTTGACTTTTCTGCACAATTGAGTGCCACCCTAGCGAGTAATAAATATATGAGGAGCCGAAATGAACATATTCCTCCTGTCTGAGCGTCCACGAATAATGCCAAGCCGGTTGTTATTTTTATCCATTTCAGCTATATAATTCATGTTGTTGTAATCTACTGGAATTGGTTAGAATATTGCGCCTAGGAATCTAGCTAACCTGGCATCGCTCGAGGTTAGCATGCGGGGCCGGATCGGAATATGATCATCGTGATGCATATGCAGCTTGCAGAATGACTTGAGAGAGAAAACTCACATGCTGATCTTCGAGCCGGGACTTTTTAAACTCCGACCGCCTCGACTCTGCACTAACCCGCGACCCTATGCTAGAAGCGACGTGCACGGCTTAGCTTTTTCCTTCAACCAGATAATTACATCAACTCCTTTGATATGAAATGGCATTGACGACTCGGGCATGTGATGTCTGCCGCGAACGTAAGGTGAAGTGTATTTTACCTCATAGTGGAGCCAAGAGCTGCAAAGGATGTATTGCATTGAATATCGCATGTAAATATGAAAAACCTATAAAAAAAAGAGGACCTTCTATCAAGTTGTCCTCTATATCAAGGCAGGAAGGTCAAGAAAATGACTTGTCTCCGAAAGCCAATTCACTCACAGGTAGCGAAGGTTCGTATCGTCCATATAGCCCTGCTGTGACCGATTATCTCTCAACGGATCTTCTTTGTTCCCGTGTTCTGTTCGACAGAATAATGAACGATTATCTATCATTTATTTATCCGCTGATTCCTTGTGTTCACCGGCCAAGCTTTCGCGATGACCTTCTGAGAAAAAGAGAACAGAATGACCCAGTATTTTATGCTCTTGTCATGTCTCTTTGCTCAGTGATGGTAGCATCCATGCCTCGAAAATTCCAGGAATATCGCTTAATAGACCCATCGATGAAATATGAATCCTCCCTGGAATTCTGCGACCGGTGCAACTTTCTGGTAAGTGAAGTTCGGAGACATGACTGGTTTGACGATAAATTTGGGTTAGCGAAACTGGCCATCGCATACCTCCTCGGGCTCTCTTCACTGTATAATGATAACCGCAGTACTAGAGGTCAGCTCTATATGAATGAAGCTGTCGGTATAGCAAAAGTGCTAAATCTATGGGATTGGCCCGGTGGCTATACGAATCTCAACCCTATCGAGGCTCAAATAGGCAAAAGAGTCTTTTGGCTCATTTTTTACAAGATGGGGTAAGGATATGTTTTCTACTGCTGAGAATATAAGCTGACTTATAATATCAGGTTTGATCACATGGAAGGAACTTCTCTGGATTTCTTATTCCACTTGGTTGGATTTGAAAAGACCAACTCGCATGCGCTACTTCCTCTCGAAATAGATGATGAATTTATAACAGAAAAAGCCGTCCTACCACAACCGAAAGATCGACTCTCGATTATGGCGGGGTTTAATATTTGCCTCAAACTTCATCTAGAGTATTACTTCTCGTTGACCCGTCGGGCAGTTCGCTTATCCGAGGAAATGGAAACGGCACCAGTTGCGCGACTTTACGAGCGGTTGAAATACTCTTTCTATGAGCTGCCTCCAGAGTTATTAGGGTGGGGCAACCTGAAGAGCAGACGGTCTACTTCTACTTTTAATGAAGACACCTCACTATTAGCTTCGCAGCTTGAAATTCAACGTGCCAATATTCACGTCACGCGGCTATGGGTTCGTAACAGACTGCTCGAAAGGCTGGCTGGACATTCACTGCCTAAACTGAGCTTCTTATTTGAGGATATGTTGACTGAAGTCGACAAAGAATCCAGTTTAATATTTACTGAGCAACAAATCTGGCATGAGAAAGAAGAAATATGCCGTACTCTCTGGGATATTTTGGTCCAGGCATCCCAAGAGAGTCTTGAGGCCAATGGAACCTCTTTGGTACGTTCTATACATCTCCTTGCTTCTTTTTTTTATCCTTTGCACTTTACTAACTTTATTAGACTTTGAAAATTCGAGAAATGGCTGCAACTCTATTAGAATGCCCCTCGAATGAAAGCTCTTCGTTAAAGACAATTGAGCCTTATTTATCGGGATTCCTTGATCTGCTAATAAAGCTAGACTCTCAAAGAGAGAGCGATTGGTAGGAAATAACTGAACGCGTACTGGCAGCTTTATCAGATTTCTATAGTTCGCTATGAAATATGCAGAATGTTCTATGTACTTTATGGCTTTAAGGATCATATTGAAACGATTTAGAGACTTCAAACGAGCTCTTTAGAGCTACTTCGGTAGAGGAAGATGCTGCAAGAATCTCGTATGAGCCTCTCTCGACGGACCATTTTCTAATAGAGTCATCAAAGACTGCAGCTGCTTCTTGAGTTATGGTGATTGAGACAGCCTTGGATTCTTTTGGTTCCAAGAAAATTTTGGAGAATCCTGCCAAAACCTTTGGTGGACGATCAATATTCGAAATGACGCTCGCTGCTGCAACATACAGCTGGACAACCTGACTTCCAGCTACTTTCCCCGTATTAGTAACGTCCAAAGTCACCGTGATCTCGTCGTCTTGTCTTAGTTCGCTCCTACTGAGTACCAGATTGTCGAAGCGGAATGTCGTGTATGATAATCCATATCCAAATGGAAACAATGCGCTAGGGGATTCTACCTTGTCATGATACCGATACCCAATGTATACACCTTCGTTGTAATTGACCTGCAATGACTCCATATCTCCTGGAAAGTTGTCCTTGCTTGGGGTATCTTCGTAGGCTTTTGGAAAAGACACTGGCAGCTTTCCAGACGGGTTCACCTTACCGAAGAGAACGTCCGCAATGGCGTTTCCCGCTTCTTGGCCAGGAAACCAGGCCTGTATAAGGCCAGAGACGCGGTCTAGCCACTCCATTGTTATCGGAGTACCTGTGGTGTTTACAACGATAACATTCGTGTTAGCTTTGCTTACAGCTTCTATCAGCCTATCTTGAGAACCATCCATAGGGAGGTGCATGCTGGGTCTATCGGCTCCTTCAGTTTCCCACGAAGTTGTGTTTCCGACAAACACCACTGCCACATCGGCGTCCGCAGCAGTCTGAACAGCATGAGGAATCAGATCGACCTCAAATTCTTGTTGAGACATGAAACCAAGCCTCACAGAAGGCTGGTCCCGAAGAAACGGCATATTGTCGATTCCATGAGACAGAGCTGAAGTCTCGATAACAATATCATAAGTCTTGCCCGATTCAAATGCGTGTTGGAATATCTCACCGCCGTTTGTTCCCAGAAGATAAGACATCAGATCTGCAAAGCTATCTTTCTGTTCTATTACTGGCGACCCATTAATTTTGAGTACCGAAGGACCCAACCCTGCAAACTGCAGGTAATGATTTCCTGAGACTGAGGGACAGAATGATCCAGTCAGCCTGACGGACTTTTTTGGTCCTGAATTTCCACCCATGGCTGGAAACAAGAATGCTGAGGGACTGGTTTCTCTAGCAAAAGGCTCTGAAGCACATGAATCAGATGCAAATAGCTCTACCTGAAGGCCATGTACCACTCCAGCCTCTCCAATATGGGTCACACCATCTTGCAGAGGAGCTAAGAGCCTATGCAGCTTAGCACCCTCAGAGAAGCTAAGTTCGATATCTTGCCCCTTAGTAGCAGCTACAATTCCATCCCAGGGAGTAACCTTGTAATGGGCGTTGACCATGGCAGAACCTCCTCCATGTGCAGCGCAATATTTAGCCAATCCAATCAATGCCAGTTTCTTTATTTTCCCTGGTTGGAGAGGTAAGATATCATTTTTGTTTTTCAACAAAACAATGCCTTCCGAGGCTGCTTGTCGAATAAGCTCCCTATGCTTCGGGTTGTCAATTGCCTGTTCAGGCGGTGTCTGAAAATTCTCGCCGAACTTCCGAGTTTTTATCAGCAGCTCCAACACGTTAAGTGCCCGTTTATCGATGATCTCTTCGGTCAGCAGATTCTTCGAGATTGCCTCGTTCACGTCCTTGAGGGTCCTCTTAGAGGTTGGTCCTGGCATTTCAAGATCTAATCCTGCATGAAGGGATTCTACAGTAGAATTGGTTCCACCCCAGTCACTCATCACCAATCCCTTCCACCCCCAGTCGCCGCGAAGTACATCACGAAGAAGGAAGTCATTCATGTCCGAATGTTTTCCGTTCACTAAGTTATAACTGGTCATGATTGCCCAGGGATTGGCCTCCTTGATGGCAATTTCGAATGGTTTCAAATATATTTCTCTGCCAGTAGGTTAGTCTCATCTCTCACGAAGATCGGAGCTAGAAAACTCACCTCAATGCTCTCTCACTAACGTTAACATTCATCGTGTGACGATGAGTTTCCTGTTCATTTGCAGCAAAATGCTTGATGGTCGCAGCGACTCCATTTTCTTGCAATCCAGTGACATATTGAGCTGCAAGCTTGCCAGCCAATAGAGGATCTTCTGAGAATGATTCAAAGTTCCTTCCTCCAAGCGGTGAGCGATGTGGACAAACCGTCGGTCCTAACCTATACTCGAAGGTCAGCTGACCTCCTTAACAATTGGGGATATTATTCGAGACTCACAAGACAAATGCACCTTTGGTGATGGTTTCCTCGGCCAAAGCTTTTCCTATTTCTCTCACCAGACTAGTGTCCCACGATGATGCAAGGAGAACGGAGGAAGGAAAACAAGCCGCTTTTGTTCCATTGAAAAATTCTTCACCGCGTGCACCATTTGGCCCATCCGAGACCTTTAGAGATGGAATATTAACTCTAGTGATCTCAGAGGTTTCCCAAAAGTTTTTCCCAGAGAGAAGATCGATCTGTAGGTTTGATTAGTTAAGCGATCACAGCTGCGGAGAGTTCAAGCTTACTTTCTCCTCCAGCGTCAATTTACGGAGGATTTCACCTGCTTCTAGTACTGGCACTGAATCTAAAGTCATTATTATCAAAGCCAATGAATTTTGGAATTCTTAAACGGCGGATCATAATGACAGTCTTATAGCCAAATCCCGGAGAAACTTCGTCGAAAGTTCGGCAGAACTTCGGCGAAACTCCTCCGGGCGGCACGGAACTTTCTTATCCCGTTGTGGGGTAGCATCATCAAATTGGCAGAAATCGACATGGAGAACCTCAGGAAGCTTCTACATATTCAGCCGCAGCACTCATTCAAAGGCGGGTCATGTTTGCGAAGATGAGGGGTAGGCCATATTATATAACTACAGCCTTGTCACTTGCAGGATCTTATACCATCATCTAAGAGATAACGTTAGATATTCTTTGAAACAGTTAATAGAATGGAGAAACCGGGAGAAAGCAACGTCGAAGCCGTGGAAACTGTCCCTGGCCCCGATGAGGAACAGATCACTTGGAATGATAGAGTTAAATCAGTGAAACAAATGCCTCGGGCCGTGGGGTGGTGTCTTTACATGCTTTTCACCTGTGTCATGTGGGGATATGATGGTATAGCTGCAGGTATTGTCCTTTCAGTTCCAAACTTTAGAGTTGATTTTGGAACTCCCTTTGAAGGCAGTTATGTTGTTGATGCCAATTGGCAGCTGGCATTGACCGGTGCCTCTTGCGTAGGTAAGTGATGCCGGACTAAGGCGATTTAAGGGAACATAATTCTCATCAATCTTAGGAATGGTTGTCGGTGGAATTATTGCTGGCTTTACCGTCAAACTCTGGGGACGGCGCCCTACGCTTATAGCTGCCTTTTGTGAGTATTCAAATGCTTGTCTTGAATGCCATTATCTAACAACTTGATAGTGGTCTCTATTGGAGGGGTCTTTGCACAATTCTTCTCAGTAACACTGCCAGTGTTCTTTGTTGGTAAAATACTTACTGGTATTCCACTAGGAGTGTTCACGACGACAGGCCCAACTTACATTGCTGAGGTAGCACCAAGGATCATACGAGGACCCCTACTAGCAGGAGTCAATTGGAGTATAGTTCTGGGTCAGCTCCTCGGATACGGAGTTATGCGACAAGCTAGCTTCAGTACTGGAAGAGCCACCTACCGAACTATATTTGCCGTGCAATGGGGATTCTCTTCAGTGGGCCTGATTCTTGCTATATTTCTTCCCGAATCACCATTTTACTTTGTCGGAAAGAGTAGACAAGATCTAGCTGTCAAGAGTATCTCCAGGCTTTATGGACCATCCTATGATTCCCAAGAGATGATAAATAACATCCAAGTTAACTTGGAGATGACATCTCTTGAGTCAACCAGCGGTTATATGGACTGTTTTTCTTCAAAGCACATATTGAGAACCCTTATTGCTTGCAGTGTGTTCTTCGTTCAAGCTAGCTCGGGTGTTTCGTGGGTACTAGGATATATGGGCTACTTTATGCAGCTAGGAGGCATGTCTGCTGCGAACTCATTCAGTACGACAGTTGGATTGACGGGATTGATGTTGATTGGAAATATGTTCAGTTGGTATCTTGTTGAAGCATGCGGAAGAAGAGGTACTATCATTTGGGGGACTGCCATACTATCCGCATCTCTCATAATGATTGGAATCCTTAGCTGTATTCATTCTAAAAGTGCGATTTGGGTTCAGGTTGTATTTATGGCCATATGGAGCTTTGTATACCAGGCTACTATCGGAGCCATTGGTTGGGTTTTTGTTGGAGAAATCCCAGCTTCAGAAGTTAGAGTTGCAACTCAGTCGTTGGCAATAGCAACAAATGGTCTATCGAATGCGATCTGGTCTTTTGCCTTGCCTTATATGGTTAACCCCAACGAGGCAAATCTGGGTGGTAAAGTCGGATTTATTTTCGGACCCACTCTGGGCATTTGTCTTATATTCATCTTCTTTTATTTCCCAGAAACAAAAGGAAGAACTATGAATGAGATAAATGCCTTCTTCAATGCTAAGATACCCGCTAGAAAATTCAAGTCTCAACCGAGAGAACCTCAACTTGAGACCAAAGTATAGTTGTCCATCTTCTTTTAATAGGCTCTTCTTTTACTAGTTATATTCGATATTGTAAAACGTGAAATCTCTTTCATTCAGAAATAGTGCCTAAATATTCAGGATCACCTTTTAAAGACAAAAGAAGTTCACGGAAGCGACTTTTATCCGCCACGAAAGGTCTTTAATACGAGCTTCTTCTCGTTCCTTGTTGCTCTTATAATCAGATTTGTCGTTGACTGGTAGCCCTATACATTCACTGCTCACCAGTAGGATTCACACGTGTGCTTACGACATTAAGCCATACTTGCACAGAAGAGTTGAACTCGACTTCCTTTTTGGTTGTTTTCGTTATTCCGATATTGATATTTCCACCAATTGTATAAAGCAAAAAAGCTCAATCAGCTCGCCCTCTATCATCTATAGCGAGAGTATGAGGACGAATTTCAGAAGCGCGGGGCCGAATCACTGCCGTTGCGGCAATTCTCAAGAGTCAGCCAGAGCATGTTTAAAACATTGTCTGAAAAGAGTTCAGTCCGTTATTTAGGTGTATTTTTACTGGGATTACACATACACGGATCTTCAAAAGGATGTGAGCGCCATCCAGTTCATTAAAATAGAGAATATCGAGCTCCTGCCGTTCAACGCGGCCTATTCCGATTTCGGCTCCTTCAATCAATGGCCATTCTTTCTCCTTGTTTTGAAGAATACAAATTAAGGCCCAGTGGAATCTTCTCGTCTTCTTGAACGGGTGAACGATCACCGGCTATTATTCGCTTCAAGCCATATCCAAAATTAAGCGTGCAAACTACTGCATTCACTATACTAGCCGCCAGCAGCAATATAGTGATGATAGCAAACGCCATAAGAGTTTTCCTTGCCGCCAGATACTTGGCGGACTCGGACGGTTGATACATGCGGACGATTTTGAAAAGAAAATATGCCATCCCCGCGAAGAAGACACCGATCACTAGAATCATACCCCACTTTAGCTCGCGACGTACAAATAGCACCGTGCAGTAAAGAACAATTATAGTCACTGGAATGACTGCGATTGTCAAGGCGAATTCGACGTCCTTAACATTCAGTACAATGACGACGAATTGGATCGTGAAGCCCAGAAAGAAAAAAAAATCGAACTTCAGAAGAGTAACAAAGACCTAAAAACGGATGTATTAGACGATGAAATAGGGACACATGGAAAAGTCTCATCACAACTTACGAGGTACCAGAAGTATCTTCTTTTCAAACGGAGATCGGCACCGACATGCTTGTATATGGACCAGCCGAATTCCTTATATAGCTTGTATGACACAAAGCAGAGTGCAATTAGACCAAGCGCAATAACGCCAGGGATGGCTATTATAAATCCTTTCATCACTGAGCATAAATCATTAGATAAATCTCCCATGTTAATCATTGAACGCATTTCAAACATACAGGGCCATCGATTTAAGTTGTAAAACTTTTGTCGAGAAAGATCGGTTACTGCATGCTTAATCTGATCATACTGGATGCTCGAATAAACCAACATGGCAACATTAAATAAACACAATCCAATGATCTTTTCTGTCAGTAGGAAACAAGGTATTCTCCGTGCATTTCGCATACCTGGATAGTGTTCTTCTTGTTTAAAGCATCGTAAGAGAGCACGATTTGGTAGAGCTACATAGAATATTAGAAACGTTTCATCAACAGCCTCAATATTACTTGCCTCTGCAAAAATAAAAAGTGCCAAATAAGTTGGTATCGTTCTCGATTCCGGCGACGGAGGAGAGCCCTTGACTATATTTGACTCGAAGTTCGCGAAGATAAAGCCTAGAAATGCTAGAACTATCGCAGAGTTCAGTACTATCGCAGATAAAAATATAACGCTCCACATAGAGCCCCCGAAGAGCGCCATGATTCAATGCTAAGCAGATGCTTTACAATGAGAGGGGACAAGGGTACATATAGGATATGGAAGAAGATTTGGAAAAATACGACAAGCGTGAGGAAAGTAAGGTCTGGCCAGCGGGCCTAGAATTCAGGGGTCTTTAGATCTAAAGGGGCTGCGGCTCAAACAAGTAATAGCCGCGCCGCATACGCGTGATTGAAGCACTGCCGTGCAGTGCCACAAAGCCCGTAACTGTAAACCTTTTTAGACCTGAATTATATTATTTTCACCTCTGCGGTCTATGGCATAGTGTTAACGTTATTCTATATTTCAGAAGCGCTGGCGCTAATGTCAAATTGCGAAAACGCAGTAGAAATGTATTTTTAGACTCCATTCTGCAGAAATTCCTTGCACGCGGCAACAAACTCTTTCGGTTTTTCAGAAATTACTGACCCGGTTAGTTAAAGTTCAAGAAATATTATTCAAATGCAAGAGACGTACCCCAGTGCCCTGCATCAATATCTTTCAGCCTGAAGCTAGGAAAAAATTGACCTATAAGTGGTAGAGTTTCATCTGCCACACTAGGATTTTGTTAGCTTTTGCAACCCTAAAGATCTGAACGCCTTGGTCATACTAATGAGAATGAGTACCGCGAACAAATAATGCGGGCTTTGTGAACCGTACTATTTCTGGCCGATAAGGAAATGATCCCATCGAATCCAGAGAACTGGCTAAAATGCCGATAGGAACTCTAAATTTATATTCTCCGTTTGATTTCTTCAAGTTTGACAGTAAAAACTGTTGGATAGGGACAGAACTTTCGTACTTGCTGAATATTTTAAATGCTTCTTTCGTTGTCTTAACCTTCCTCCTTTCCACCTCCTTCATCCCTTGAACATATCTTCCGAAGTCTGACTTCAAAGTTGCATCAACCGGGGCATTGTCGACGGCTATGAGTGCGCTCACCATATTTGGCTGTCTCAATGCCACCGCCATGGCCGCTTTGGCTCCCCTGGGTCGATAGTTAGTTCTCGCTGCTGCCACGTCTCGCGGATTTTCCTGTCCGGAGCTCTTTTATTGGGATGGACCCCAGTGAACCAAAGGAGTTCTCTTTATGACATACATGGAATGGCCAATCAATACCACTTGACCCAAATTGTGCTGAGAAATAAAAGATTCGACGTCAGCAGCCAGTGCGGGATAGTCATGCCTCGGCAAATGTGGACTATCGCCATGATTTCTCAAATCCTATAATACCTTAGTCTCGCCCTCCATCTGCTTCCATCGTCTTGCTCTGCTTTCATACCAGGCAATACGCGGTGCAACCCAGCTCTTCGGCTAAAGTCCTGAAAGGTTAGACTTTTACCCCGACGACTAGATAGCAATATATACCTGCTCACAGTCCTGTTATTGGACTTGGAGCCGAAGAGTCCGTGTAGAAATACAATTGGATGGCTATCCTCGATGGGATTCTGGGTCTCGTGTTTCTCGAAGCTCAGAGAAGCTGTGGGAGTATCCAGTGAAATCGGCCCTGATGAAAATGAACGTCCGAGAGCGTGGCGCCCCTGCAGGAATATTCTGCAATACGCTTGCCCAGTTGTCGTAGTTCTTGTCCTTTTCATATCCTCACAGTAGACGATGTTCAATTTGGTGGCCAAGTTGAATTCACTTCTATGTTGTAGCAAGACCAATAACGTGCTAATCCTTACATAACAGTTTTCTGACTGAGAGTTTGGATCGTGTGCCACTGACTCCCACTGTCCGACTCCCACTCCCGGAGTCCCACAGTTCCAGTGTCCCAAGAGTGACTCAGACTCACAGACCCACAAATAAAAAAAAATTCCCACTGTCCCACCAACTGCCACTCTCAGAACAGAACCAAAAGTTCCTCCTGCCTGGCTCCCAACGGCAGTGCGGCAAATCATCTCAGTTTCCCGTAACGAAATTCTATAATTTTTCTATAATCTAATTATATGGATGGAATGTGACCGGGCTCTATTTTTACTTATGCATTGCACTGCACATAGACTTACATTTGACAGATTTTGGCCCATTTACGTGGGCATATCATGCGGCGTAAATTATGCCAAGTCGCTGGCAGCTACATTGACCACTGCAGGTCTCATTTAGACATCATAAGTCGACCGTGTTTACATGCTTAACCTGGCTGACCTTTGACCAAATATAAAGCAAACAACACAGCATAAGTATACGCAATGGCTTCAAAATCAAGTTCACACACTCTTAATATCACATATTTATATCAAGAATAGGTAACAAATTATTAACTCAAATGCACTGCTTGGCTCAAGGAATTGGCACGAGTGCAACCTTCCTGCTCTGAGCCCACTGCCCGAGTGGCCTTGACCATCGATCTCTGCACACCGGGCAAAACCGAACCCAATAGTTAGTATGGGAAAGAATCGGCATTCTTTTTATCGAAGTCGCTGCAAAGAAATCGTGTGAAACTTGTGATGTGATGCTCCCGGAGAGTCGACCCTTCTGGACCCCGTGTCTTCACTCGTTGCCGCAACCCGGTTGGGAGGAAAGTGAGCATAAATCCCCAAATTCATCCAGCTGAGTCTTTTAAAGGGCGGCCGGGGCCTAGCTGCAGCCTGCAAGTTGCGTGCAACAGCCTCCCCAGCTCACCATAAATTTCTACCCCGGAAATTCTAGGCCGTAAGTTTTTGCTCCCAATCGAATCGTATCGATGGCCGCCGGCCAAAAATGGTTTGGGGATCAACGACGAGCCGTTGGGAAATATTCAGGTGCAGGGCTGACTGAAGAAGTCTACATCTGACGCCTATTGCGGGCCCCAACAGTAATTCATATATCGCTTTATAACTTGCATTACTTGACTAGGTTTTTTATCTAATTAATAATGGCAGCCGCCAACTGTTCTCTGTGAATCAACGACGGTCTATCTCATTCAGGACTTGGACGTTAGGATCAATTCTGCGGCTCATTTTCACCCAATTGTTTTGCCTCGAGGCCGCGCCGCAGCGGCTGCGGCAATTGTATTGCCATAGCAACTGAGAACTTTCGAAACTGAATTCTAACAACAAATGAAGGAAATATTTTAATCTTTGTTGCCATAGCAACTAAATAAACGGAAGCTCCAATATCTTGAATTAACCTGTGATTCGGAAATAGTCCCCCAATTCTTTTTGTTTTCTCACAAATTTTCTTCAAAGTCATTGTTTTTTTCTTGATGTTTTGATATTTTATTGGCCGACCGCGTTTCCAAAAAAAAGAATATGCAGTAGGGGTTAGGGGAAGTTTTTTTTCCCTCACCCTGATTCGGTAAGGCCAAGAAAAAGAATCTTCAGCGAGAAAATATATGCGAGACATATATAGGCTGGCGTCGCCAGCCGACGTTTCATTTCATAAAATTAAAGAATTTATCGAATAAAATTTTTTTTTTAAAATGCATTTTGACAATACTGCAGAAATCTCTTTGAGCTCGCTTACGTCATCAAATTTCCTCTACAACTCATAATAAAAAATAAACACAGACTTTCCATTCGCCAGAAGTCCATTTGAATATCAGCAGTACGATGGATATGGATGACAGGATCACATTTTAATAACACTGATAACCTGTATTCAGAGATATAATCGTTTACTATAAGAGAATTGCCTATAAAATAGCCAGTAAACCTAATCTGATGCCCTATGGCGGCTCTATGGCGCTAAGCGGCTTTATGAACGAGGTAGGTGCTTTTCGTCTTGGGAGAACCGAATGTGGAATTAGTTTACCCGGCCTATTTTGATCTGTCTAGGCCGCGGACTTTCAGAAATCATAAAGATTTTGGTGCCAAGGACTAGCTAGCTGAGCCTAGCTTTTTTGTCCTTTTGGATGTTCTCGAAAAACAGTAAAATCGTCTGGCTATTTGGCTTCATATGGCCAGTCTCCGACATTTGTGAGTCGTCTGTCCATCATGGCTAACTAGTCTTGAAAGATCACGTGTCAAAAAGATAGGTCTCTTTTTCCCATGGTTCTTTGCAAGCCTCCATGGTCATTTACATGCAGCCATGCTTGGAGAATTATTACCATTCCTGGTGAGTAAAAGGGCACCTTTTCTGACTGTCATCGTGCTTTTCTTCGGTACATTAAATGTTTTATACTTGTGATGGTAACTGGTCGGAGCTAACATTAGGCCCTGCATCCTCGAAAAACAAAATCAGGCCTAACGCCGCGTTATATGCGGCACCTTGACTCATCCTGCTTTCAGAGAGCCACGCTCTAAATTGGATGATATCCATAGGGAGACGGGAGATATAACGGGAGAAATTTATATCTCCCGTGTAGTGGATGACAAGTTGGTGTAAAGATGATGATAGCGAGTCGGATGCCGTACTGTTCGTCGGAGGTTCTTGTGAATTGTGACGAGTCACGTTTTCTGGTCCTCGGTCATCTTAGAATCATCTACAATGATTCCGCAACCACATAACTGGGTCCCAATGACACCGGGCGATTTTCAATGGGATAGATGTCACCACAAATAAGAGCAGGGTCGCATAATCTTCTATTGTAGCAGAACAAATGATTGCACATACGGCGAACAGCGAGTCCAGCCGCGGCTACAACAAATCTGAGGCCATTTATACCAAGAGCGTTGTGGGCGATTCTGCATATACTGACATTGTTATAAGACAATATTGAATTACTCTAGAAGACTGGAAATCCTATCATATCACATCTGAGAAAAACTGGAAACTCTCTTCACAAGGCTCCGTACTCTGCACCAAGAGATTTCAGGTAGGTCAGAGAGTAGACTGTAGAAACCTGAGAAACCTGCCTCGAGACATCTGGTACAGCACCGGCATATTGACAGATAGATCAGCATGCTGACTTTGACGGTCTGCCAAACTTTGGCGACACCTGTTATAATCTCAATATATTGCCAAGGTGCAGCCCAATAATATTCCGTAAACCAGTTTCATGCCGATAGTCACCGATCAGTTTCACGACTCACAAGATAAATCATTGCCGCTTTTCAGCCTGTTTTTCTGGCTAATTCTGAAGCTCTTCTTCGAACTACCCGAGGCATTCTAGAGATACTTGACGAAGAAACCATATGCAATGGAGATCTCCAGCATTTCTTTTTTATTTGGAGATTCATCTGTCTAATCCTGTCTGAAAGTTCACTTGGATCCGAAACCCGATACAGAAATGAATCTCTGCAAACAGCTTTTTGATATACCTCACACAAGCGCTCCAGGCCTAATATGACTTAAGGTTTATTATAGATAGCGTGTGG